>VZTJ01004171.1:768879-801567 GCA_013397795.1 Orthonyx spaldingii | reverse complement strand
CCCCCCCATTTTATTTTCACTGGTACACTTGCTTGAATTTCTGCCCGTAAAATAAATGACAATCCACTTAATATTCTAGGAAAAGTCAGGATCCAGAAGAGCACTGTGCAAAATATGCACAATGAACTCGGAGGAGTTAGTCTTCAGAGACAGCAGACAATTTGTTAGCAGTCTTTAGCATAATTTTTATGCCATTTCTTTATAAAATGTTCTCTGAGGAACCATACCAACACAGATATTTAAAACCTTGGGAAATACAAATGTTAAATACTGGCAATATTGAAAACTGATGACTATTAAACTCATGTTGAAAATCAATTATATGAAAGAATGAACTAGATTGTAAATGTTTGAGTTATGTTTGTGGTGACCAATGGTACTCATGACCTTTGCCACTGATTTTTCTTATTGTGACTAGCCTGTGCTTCATGTGACTGTCATGGAGAATGCAGTTAGTGCTTTAAATGATGCTACTTTCAAAAGTTGTCTGTAGTAGGAATTTTATTGTCTATAACTCCAGGAGACTATCAGTCTTTTTATATAAGATCTGAACATCCCTAAAACTTAATTCTTCTATTACTTAGGCTGGAAGTTGTGAGCTGTTTTGTGGAACACACTGTCAGGTTCTGTTCTCAGTAATGAAAGACTAAGTCCATTTTGTACTTGGAAAATTGAATTGTAACTTATAAAGCTTAAAAAAGTGTCCCCATCCCTGATAGAATTGAGATGGCTTTGAAAATACTAGCTCACTTTAGTCACTAGCTCAATTATTGTGACTATGATTACCATCTAGTGGCTCTAGAGAAATCACGGAAGGTGCTGACTTGTGACCTGTATGGCTGTAGCTAATGCTATTAGTGCTACAGACAAAATGATTCAAAGAGCTACAACCTGTTCTGGTAGCAGGTGTTTCAGTGAAAGAAACATGATAACCCCAGCCCTCCTCATGCTTCATTTAAAATTGTAGCAGGAGAGTATGAGTTTGCAAGAATAAATGAAATTGCTATAGTGGAAGGTTTGCTCTGGCTTGGATTTTGATAAACAGCTCAGACGAGTAATGCAAAAAAGCTAGTTCTCTTCCAAAATGAAAAACTTAGTAAATATACAGATTCAAAATTTGGAAGATTGTTTTAGCACTGTTTGAAAAAAGATTGAGAAACCTGGAAGAAGTTAAGACCCCTAGAGAAGTTTTTCTTGGTTACAGAGTCATTATGCTTCATTATTGCATTATTTGCTTATAATATTGCATTATTACAAGCAAACTGATACTACCTAGAAATTTCTCTTTAAATCTTCTTATTTTCAGTGGTCTTTAAGGTTGTTATGGAGTCTTTATACCCTTGAAAAACAGTTGCTGAAGCTCATTTTATGTGATCAAGTTTAAACTCTGATACCTGATGAAGTCAGCTCAAAAAGAAAACAGACACATTCCTACATCATACATGTCAAAACCCTGTCATATCCAATAGATCAGATAACAGATAATAGCCCTGCTAGGTGCTAGGCAAATCACAATGTATTTTACTACCTACTGAAACAATGTGAGAAACTTTATCAACTTTTACAACCCCTAGGTCAGAATCTTATTCAACAGTCTAATAGTTATAGAAATAGTACAAGACACATGGATTTGATGGTTGGACACCTTGGTGGATAAAGAATTGGCTGGATGGTCACACTCAAAGAGTTGTGGTCAACAGCTCAATGTCCAGGTGGAGACCGGTGAGGACACCAGGGCTTGGTCCTGGCTCAACATCCTTGTGAGATGGATCCAAACAGACAATGGGATCAAGTGCACCCTCAGCAAGCTCACTGACAACACCCAGCTGTGTGGTGCAGCTGATACAACAGATGAAAGGGATGCCACCAAGAGGGACCTGGACAGGCTTGAGAGGTGGCCCCATGTGAACTCTGTGAAGTTCAACAAGGCCAGGTATAAAGTCCTACAACTGGTTTAGGGCAATTCCAAGCTGGTCAGAGAGTGAAAGCAGCCCTGAGGAATAAGAATAGGGGTGTTGATGGATGAGAAGCTTGACATGACCTGGCAATGGGCTCTTGCAGCCCAGACAGACAATCAGGTCCTGGGCTGTATCAAAAGAAGTGTGACCAGATGCTCAAGGAAGGTGATTCTTTCCTCTTATCTCAGGAAACCCCAACTGAAATGCTGCATCCAGCTCTGGCATCCCCAGCATAAGAAGCACCTGGACCTGTTGGATCAACTCCAGAGGCAGGCCATGAAGATGGTCAGAGAGTTGGAGCATCTCTCCTATGAAGGCAGGCTCAGAGAGCTGGGGTTATTCAGCCTGGAGAAGAGAAGGCTCCATGGAGAAATTATAGAAACCTTCCAACACCTAAAATGGACCTATAAGAGAGCTGTAGAGGGGCTTTTTACAAGGGCACATAGTGACAGGACAAGGGGGAATGGCTTTAAACTGGAAGAGGGTAGGTTTAGATTAGGTAGTAGGAAGAAATTCCTTACTGTGAGAGATTTGAGAACTGAAAAAGGTTGTCCAATGAAGCTGTGGATACTCCATCCCTGAAAGTGTTCCAGGCCAGGTTAGGTGGGGCTTTGAGCAACCTGATGTAGTGAGTGGCATCCCCATCCATGTCAGGAGGTGGGGAGTCACAACTATGTGATCTTTAAGGTTCCTTCCAACACAATCATTCTATGGTTCTGTGTTTGTGTCATGACTAGAAAATATCAGTGAAATAAATAGATTGCAAACTTAAATTAGTTAGAAGAGCACTCTCATATATTTGAACATTAACCAGTTTTTAAATTAGTGTTCTATTCTACCAAACTGAAGTTCCTTTAAAATGGGAAATATAATAAGGGTATTGAACCAGGGGAAATTGCAGCTATTAATTTTGCATATCCGGACACCTACTTGAAAACTATTATTGTGACTTTGTACAACTGGGACAGAAGAAACCCCACCAAAAATGAGGCACAAAATTAATATTTGATACGGTCAAAGGAACACTAACAAGCAAAAAGTATTAAACAGATGGCCATTCTTTTCTAATGAATAGCTGCTAAAGAGCAGAAGTCCAAGAAAAGTCACACCAAAGAATTAACCCCTCAAGCATGTTCTTTTATACTTCTACTCAGTTTACTTTGCAAACATTTTGTTAACCATGTGTTACCTCAACTGCATTTTAGTTGGTTAAATAACCATTTATATAACTTTTACATCAAGATCATTAAAGCAGTTTGGTTGGTACAGCCTAACCTTGCAGTCTTCTTGTCAAAATATCCCTGTGGCAAATTAGCCTTGAGATCTAGCCCACAAAGAGTCCAGCCCAGTGAGCAATTGAATGTGTTCACTCCCTCTCCTCAAAAAGCTGTAGTAGTTTGACTCGGTCATCCTATGTTTAATATGCATACCCAGTATACCCAAGTAACAAGACTTCACACCCTTAGCATAGCCAACCATGTAACATTTCATCTTTGTTGATAACATTTGGTGTCACTTTTCAAAGGCTGAATTAAATTAGGTGTCTGTCAGACTTCCACAGATAATGTACCTGAGCTATCTCCTACTTCTGAAGGACAAACAAGAATTCTCAGCTAATTACTCTCTCTTCTACCACCTCTGACTCACAGCTAATGGAAAAAGAATTGATGGAAAAATACAGGATTTAAGGAACAGGACATAGCTTCCCAAATAGGCATCTAATGCCACTTTAAATTCCTAGGGTATCCTACCTGGCGTACAGCTGCCACTGTAGAAGGGCATAGGTCTCCCATATGTTCTGTGTCATGCCTGCCAGCTCCTGGCAAATGTCTTAGGCACTCAAGGGAATTTAAATATATCTGGGCACTTCAGCTTAGCCACTCACTTAGCTCTGATATCAGAAAAATCCCACAGAAGTGGAAAAAGTACCTTCCTAATCTAATGTTTACAAGTATTCATGTTTCTGGACATCAACTAGCTTTTAATACTAAACTCCTCAGAATTTCTTACTCGTTGTCATAGTGTTGTGTTAGCTTTTAAATCTATCAGAATTAATGTTATTGTTTTTAATCCTACACATAATGTTTTGAAACTATATCCATTGACATTTCACTGTACAGTAACTCCAAAACCTTAACATTTTCATGGTTTAGCTACTGGTTTTCTGGCAAGGCAACAAATGAAAAATAAAAGAAAAAAGGATTTCACATTTTAAGGATGCAAAGCTGGTTTCTAAGAAGATATACCAGAAATCCATTCAATCCCTAAGGTATAATTGTAGGATAAAATGAAGATGGGAATAATAAATTTATATATGTATAGATAGGATTTATTTCTCCATTTCCTGTTTTCTTCAGTAATATTTATGCTTGAATAAAGACTAACCATATACAGACAATATTAATCTCAATGAAATCAATCTTCCTATATGCAAACAAACCCATAGCACAAGTGGTCTGAGACATCCGGCAGTAGCTCCTAAATCTGCTAGGTCTCATCCCTGCAGGAGAGGAAGGTAAAAAAGGTATGTGTGACACTAGGTTGTTCCAAAACTAAGGAAGATCAAATGGAACTTGCAAGAAACTTGACATGGCAGCAGCAAATGTTGTGGAGTCACAACACCATATGCCACCATATGGCGGCAGAGACACCAGGGGTACAAGGCTCATGCAGATGGCTTGGGCACCCCTCCTCGTTACTGCTGCTGCTCCTGGAAGCTCGTATGGAATTGTACCACAGCACAACAGTCTGGTACTCACAAGCACAACTGTATCGATTTTATTTTTGTATTGTTGTTTGTCTGCTAGCCAGGGTGGGTTGCAGTGTTGAGTGCATGCAACAAAGAGAATGGATTTGTAGGTGCTGACTTATGATTGCTTACATTCCTCTTACAGGACAGTCAGGAATATTTTCTTCTTCCTCACCCTTATCACACCAGTACATCTCACAAAACAAACTTTTACATTTCTTTTCCAATGTCACATCTTGTTTTTCTTCATTTTGTTTATGGTTTTGTTGTCAATAGGAGAAAGAATATAATTTAGTTCACATGCACAGTTTATTTCCACTTCAACAACCAAATGATGTTCAAGCACTGCACAAGAAGCCTCTAATTAAGCCATACAGTTAGCATCAATGACATACCATAAGCTATTAATGGCAAGTTTTCAGGATTCAGAATAAAGTGACTGTGAAGGTGTCTCACCAGGGTGAGTGTCACTAAAGTGGCACTGAGGGTGTTCTCACTAGAGAGCTGTGCTGTCAGGGTCCTCTCAGACAGCAAAGGACACACAGCACTCGGTTCATGCTTTGAACCCAACAGAGCAGAAGCATCTAGATTTAGGAAAAAAATGATGTGAAAGTTAATGTTATCAAAGTACACCACTGTTTATCCACTGGCTACCTCATCATTTTAAGAATTTAAATCACTGAAGTGCCTGTGTCAATACAAAATTGCTACATTTCCATGAGTCTGCATCAAGTTTTAGATTTCTCATACAAATTTATGTACACTTGAGAATCAAGTTACTCCGTTGTTCTCAGTGAAATCAGTACTGTTGAATTCAGTGAGATATCTCTTGTAGCAAGAGACAATTTTGACTCTGTGACTTGCCTGCTCCCAGACACAGGCAGAAATTGATCTTTTAATTACCTCTGTGAGATTCTGCTTAATATATCTAAAATGATGCAATCTAAAATAGAAACCAGTTTTTGCAAATCTTTACATTTCTGGCATT
Organism: Orthonyx spaldingii; assembly: GCA_013397795.1. Classification (NCBI taxonomy): domain Eukaryota; kingdom Metazoa; phylum Chordata; class Aves; order Passeriformes; family Orthonychidae; genus Orthonyx; species Orthonyx spaldingii. The sequence goes on along the minus strand of VZTJ01004171.1, from coordinate 795,872 downwards.
TCATAATTGCTTACAACATGCAAGTTTATGAAATGGTGGGTGCACCAAAGTAAAAAAAAAATATTAAGCCTTGTTAAAATAACAGTTCTGGAGGCAAAATTCAACTTTTGCTCTTTTCTTTGAAACTTGTTTGGTTTTTTGTAAAAAGTTACATAATACCATTTTTTGCAAGTAAAAGTTTCATTTATCAATAAAAAAAGGGCACAAAATATTTTCAATTATTTCCCACTGTAACTGGAAGATTTGTGTTTAATAGTTGCTGCAAATTGTTGTCAGTAACATATATGTGTGTTCTTATTTTGGTTAATTTAGTAGTAATGTAGTAATACTTTAAGCTTCTTTCCTCTCATCCCCTGTGAGGATTTTTACCTAAAACTATTTAGTCAGCAGACATAAAAACAGCTCTTCCTGCTTTAATATTATCTATCAGAACTCCAAGCCTATTCATGAAACAATTATAGGAAAAGCTGCCTTATGGCCTAAATTTTGTCCACTAGCAAGGCTCTGTTCCCTGTGTGTTCTGGGTGCTATCGACTGCCCCCAGACCACCTGTGAGATATCACTTAGTCTGCCCTAAAAGACAACTAAGAAAATCGTGAACAGAAGACATTGCTCCTTCTACACTCTTGGAATGGACTTCAAAGAGAACGGGAGCTGAAATCTCGTTTTTGCTGGAGACAGAGGAGTCCTTGCTTTGACTTCAGTGTCAATCTAGAGAGAAGGGGCACTAATCAATTCTGATTAAGCCTCGAGTTCTCTACAGGCTCTGAATAAATCACAGGAAAAACCACGATGCTGTAAGATTGCTGAGCAAGTTTAATCATGAGCTATTCACAGCAGATTCAGGAACACACCGCTCCCAGATATCTGTATTTGATATACCTCCTAGAATGAAAACTACCTCCAGACCTACTGTGTCTGTCTTCTTTTCCATCTGCACCCCAGCAGGCTCTGCTGAACTCCCCCCTCCCCCCTGCCCCAGCACCCTGGCACCCCAGTCTACTGGGGATTGTCTGCTGTGGGTGCCTCAGCAACCCAAGAGGACTTGTCACATCATGATATCACATCATCTACTTGGGCTTTATAGTGTACACTAAGGCAGGACGTTTTGTCCTCATCAAGAAAGAGGAGAGGCAGCAGGGGCTTCCTTCACAGCATCAGAAAGCCAGCATTAAGACCAGCATTGTTACTTTGTATGTTTTATAGTTTTTTTAATAATCTCTTGATCAAAGTCAATGAAGTAACTAGACCAGTCTCACAGAGGGTTGGAAATTCCTTGAGAACAGGAGTTTTGGTTAAAGCAGGAGCACTCCCTCTTGTCCACATATACGCTTGCAGTGATTAACACAGCTGTGGCTCCTTGCCTGCACATCAGTCCAACAGAGCTGCTACATGTGCCTACTGCTTTCTGAAAGCTACCCTTGCCAGGTCAGTGCATTAAACCAGCCTCATCCCCCAGGCTTTTTATTTTCTTTTCAAATGCAAGGGGAAGAAGGACGCACAGCTCTCTGCCCTGGAAAAAAAGCAAGGCAAAAATTGTCTGCTCTTCCCTTATCATACGTAAGGGAAAAAACTAATTACGTTGTTGAAGAGATGCTTTCCAGAGCAGCTGCAACTGAGACTCTGCAGCCCTGGAGATGCAGGTAGCCATGAGAGTCTTCTTCCACATGGACATAAAAACTCTGATTACATTTGCATTCCTCCCCTCATCACATCCACATTTCCAGCTGATATCCTCCTGCTCCAAGACTGGCAATGTTCTCTGTGCCTCAAACTATAGATACCCCTAGTTCAGTTGCTGTTTGATGTTTGCATAGAAGAAGGTGCCTGGAACTGAACTTCTGGAGGTTTCAAGCTCTGAGTATGCTTGAGTCATGTGTCCCTAAAACTGGCTATCTGTAAACTTAATTTGAAATTCACTTTGAGGGCAGAGATGGTGGGGTTGCAGCTACAGAAATTTGGGCCTAGCATTAAACTACTCCTAGATTTCAGCAGATAAACACAAGCACTGCAATGAATCATGCTGGCTTGGGGTTTGAGGTGACTCTGACTCAGGTATTTCACTGACTTTCACTGCGAAGAAAGTTATGGTCTTTGACTTGTATTTGATGGGAAAGCTTGTGCTACAAAACCTGTACCCAGTGGCCTTGTGAAAGATGATAAAGCTAAAAGTTCATGTCTTTTGGTCTGCAAACCCCCGAAGAATCAGGGGAGGAACTATTATGAGAGGAATTATGAGAGGAGCTACTCCATGCTTGGTAGACTACTGATGATGTAATATCCTGCATTCAGAACGCAGGGCTACAGAGGGTGGCTGAAGCAGTGGTTCTGGACATCTCTTGGACCAGGCTTGGAATGTTTCCAGAGAACGCTACTGCTGTGATTCCTTCTTCATTCAGAGGACCCAGCAAAACAACAGAACTTCTCTTGCATTTAAATGCCCTGTAGTTTTTGACAGACCTGCTGCTTATCGTAGGTAATAAAATGCATAGAGTAATATTTCATTCGCAGCTCCCAACTATTTTATTATTCACAAGACAGTTGAAAAAAACCATACAAGGGAAGATAAGGTTACTCTGCCCATGATCAGCTAGCAAAACAATGGCCATGCCAGAGATAGTAAACTTGTGTGCTTATTCACAAGCATTATCCTCTGTCAGTGGCTGTGATGCCTTTCAACATAGCTGGGGTTATTAAAATTAGAGGTGTGTAACAGAAGAAAATGATACTTTATCTACATAATAGACCTGGAAAACAATGTGTTTCCAAGCCTTTATTCTCGGGTGAGGACCATTAGTGAAGTCCTACTTATTACAGGCAGAGAATATTGAAAAAATCACCTGAGGGTCCAGTCCCCACTCATTAATTTTAATTTCTAATTTTATCTGTAGACAGATTAATTACTAACATCATTTCCTTGATTGTTTTTGAGGTGATGAATTAGATGTGACCAATCCTTACCTGTTGCAAAGGCTAATGTTCCTGACCCTTAATAAAATTATTCAATAATAAGGTAGCTGCTCATGGAGGCACCATCTACTATGTATTTCCTGTTTTTATAAAGATCTTCGTTGACTTACTATACAGGAAAGAGCCAAGTTACAAGTTATGTGAGGCATCTTTCAAATTAAAATTACATTTACCTCTTAAAGCTTGCACAGGTAAATCAGAATAAATTTAAATATAGCCCATGTATTGAGAAAAGCCTGCCCCTCACCACCAATGGCCTATGAATGCAGGAACAAGATTCTTGTACCTTTCAGTCACCATGCACTCTGAAATTCTGGCATTAGTGCTAGAATTTGGTGTCTTTCCTCTTGCCCTGTAAGTTGCTAGAGCCCATTGTCATGGCTAGCTTCACACAATGTTAGCATACACACCTGTATTCCTTCATGGGTGATCTAAATCCCAGAGTGACAAAAGTAATTTTTTGCCATTGAGAGGTTCAGGATATTGATCTTTACCTCATCTTACTTCATAAACTCTGAAAGCAGGAAAAGTTTAAACAGAATGCATTTTAATTGTGGAGGAAGAGGGAGAATGGGCTGATTGATGCCAATTTGTGTGACTTTTCTTGCATAGCCTTCAATGGATAACTTCTCTCATGAGTTTCAGTATTTTGATTATTTTTCACCCATGACTGTAAATTGTTTTTAAAACAATATTTTAATAGAATTTTCTATCTCCTACTGCTTATGTATTCAAAAGAACCTAACAGATGTTTCTGATTGATAGAAAATACATCTTGCAAGTAATGACTGCATTTCCATCTGTCTAATTTGGGTGTGAAAGACATGCTCTTAAGAGTCACTGTACTTCTTATTCGATATTTGAACCAGTTGTAGATTGACAGAAATCATAGATATTTGCACAATAATAAGGAGAAAAGCAGATTTTACGCAAAACCATGAAAATATGAGCCTCTCCACTGCAGAGGACCAGCTGTTTTCTTGGAGTACATGTATTTTCTTGCAGAAGTGTTTTATACCATCAGCTAAAATATAATGTTTCCTTGAGTACTTTCAATGGATACCCCAGAAAGTTGTGTTGCAGGGATTCTGGTTGTAATGCTTTACCAAGGAAGAAAAAGCTTAGGAAGAAAATAGGTAATTGTTCTTGACCATTTTCCTGCTTTAGGTTACTAATTTTTGCTATGCACACTTTTTATTGCAAAGAGTAGAATGAGAAAAAAAAAAAAAATCTTGTATTTTGTGTCCCTTTCAATCACGTTCCTGTTTAGTCTCCATTTCCCTGCCTAGCCATCCACTTGATGCACTGAAAGGTATTCAGCTGCTGACAGGAATCAGCCATGTGCTGTGTTGCCAGGGCAGCTCGGTGCAGCACTGCCCTGCTATTTCTAAAGATAGCCCTGTGCTGATATTAAAATCCATTGCCTGTTATTTTAAAATGTCATTCACAATATCTATGTTCTGAATATTTACATTATGAATATTTTCTCCTGTTGATTTTATTGCCAAAAAAATGACCATTTGCCCTGTCTCTGTCATGCTGAATTAATTAAATTTCTGTTAAAAGATGCATCTGAATTTTTGCCTAAAATCAGCCCATAAGATGTAACAAGCAACTGTGCAGAATTACACTTTCTGACATGAAAACCTGGACTTTACCAAAAGAAAAAGTTTATGTACATTTAATCTCTAACTTGGCATATACTGAAATGCCAATCAAGAAACTGTCTTTCTATGTTCTAACTGCACTATATTTCTGCATATAATTGGATTTATCCCACCGAGTTGTTACTGTTGGAGGCTCTTATGGAAGATAAAGCTTATCCAGTGTTGATCTGTAGCACCAAAGCAGTCACTGTGTTGACAGAGGAAATTACATTTCACAAAGGCAAAGGTGAAGTGAGTTCCTTCAATCCAAATAAATTCATGTGATGCTGTGAAGGCCTCCTCCCTTTCCTGTTGCTAAACATGAATAAATATTCCCTTCTGGGATGACTTTATCACATGATAGTACTTTAAAGTGAATGACTTTTGTACCCCAACTCACTCAGTATATAAGCCTAGAGTGGCAGGTTTTACATAAGGCAGGGATTTAGTTTGTTGAAAGGATAAATAATTGTAATAATAAATTGCACTGACCTTTCAATTAAAGAGGGAACAAGAATACCCACAGCCAAGTAAAATAGGAACAGCAGAAAGAAAACACTGAAGATGCTTGAGAATGTTGAAAAACAATAACCCAATTATACTAAAATCATTCAAACTGAGATTTTTTCCATTCCTTGTCCTAAAAGACTAGTTTTCATTTAATAACAAGTATGAGATGTAAAAAATTCAAGTCCTGTGTTTGTGATGGTTCACATCTGTTTCTGCTGCATTATCCACAAGTATTACATTCCTTCCCCATAGACTTTAAACCAATGTTTTCATCATTATCCTTTATTCCAGCCTGTCCCCTGATCATGACATTTCTTGGGCAATGAGGGCTGGGGATATGATTCCATACTCACTGTTTTCAAGAACAGACAGTTTTCATCAGCAGCTGTTACTGGGTGTATACTTTGAAAACCAGACAGGTCAAAACTGTATATTTGAGTTACTTAGTCCAAGCAGCTTAGATCTATGTCACTTTTAGTGGTCAGGTTAGCCATATGTTCTCAGGCTACACTGAGATTCACACAAAAGGTATCGGAGGCCAGGCCTTCATGCAGATACTGTGTTTTTGCTAAGACTCAGTGGTTACAGGAATCAGGAGGTGAAAAGTATTGGTTTACAATTTTTGTCTTATATAAAATAAGGAGTTTGATGCAGTTTTCTCAGAAATGAGCAAAATTCTGCAATCACCAGGAACCGTTGTGCTAAGAGGAGACAATCACATTCTTTTCTGCTGGGATGGTTAACTTTCTACTAGTGATTGAATCTGCATTGAGTCAGATTAAAAAAAAATGTGCAAGGAAGAGGTTGAGTCTGTAGACCAGAGAGTTATGTTCAAGCCTCTGATTAAATGAATCTCCAATTATTTACTCGAAGTAAACAACTCCAACAAAAATAGCAGGAAGAGCATTTTCTTTAACTGCCCCAAAAGCATAAAGATGTTCTCCTGGCATTTGGGGAACCAATGCCTAGTCCTGAGGTGAACTTAAGCAAAGTGAGGGCTGAAAGAAAGCTTTCCATCTCTGAAAAGAGTGTATTAATTAGTGTCTCCAATTTTCTTAATCATGTCCTTTCATGCCTCCATGACAAGATGGTCAAGAATCCTCACCACATGCTAATCTCTCCTTACCTTGCTGAGGCCCAGCTGAATTTCCACGGCTGCCATGTCTCCAGGTCTAATGAGCCCAAGGAATTCAAGTTATGAATTTTCTATTCTTATGCTTTCTTTCTCTTTCTTTCTTTTCCTTATGTAGTTTCTTAAGTGTCATTTTTGTGCTTTTATATTGCTGTATTACTATAGGTAATAATAACCAAAATGGCCACATACCTGCTTTCCATTGCAATCAAATTGTTCTAAAATAAGTCCATATCTATGTAAATACACACACACACACACACACACACACACACACACACACACATATGTATTTATAAACACTGCTCATTCAGTGTCATTTCACTCTAATCCACCTCAAGAGATCTGTTAACAAGAACCTGAGTTCCCCTTGCCTTCTGCGGTGGTTTGGAACATCAAAACTCGCTGTTATTTGCAACCTAGAACTGCAAGCTAAGAATTGAGTTATACAGAGGAGGAGTTTTACAATGGCATGTGTAAGAAATTACTAGTTTTTTAAAGAACAATCCTTATCTAGTCTTTGCTTTCCTTATGAAGCTTATCTTTTAATGCAGTTGAAACACTAATGCTGTCTGAGAGACTGCAGTTATGGGCATATGTTTGAAGAAAGATGACTTTCTAAAAAGTTATTGTGAGAAGAAATTCTCAGTTTTCACCATAATAGAAATGTCTTGGTTTATACAGAGGCAGCTGACAACAAATTTTTATCATTTCTTTGCACTATATTTATAGTTCTGTATTTGACAGATAAATGTAAAAAAAAATATATATATTATACATTAAATAAGCCCAAGCGTGGTCAAACTTTATTCTGTAAATGATTTGGGTGGGAATTTTGAAGAAGAATGAAAACCTGAAGAATATCTTTCCCATAAAAACATCACAGTTACAGTCTGACTCTGAAGAAAGAAACAGATCCTTAGAGTAAAACCATGGCTAGTGTACCTCCAGGAGCACACAGTAGCAAAATATAAAGCTTGGGAGAAGCATTTTGCTATTGCTCATTATCTGACTCACCTAGCAATAGTTTGGTACAAAAGCAATTATAATGTAAAACATATGTTTATATGCAGCTTTGTGTCTAAGTTATTAGGCACCACTAGTAGTGATTCAGAAGAAAGTTCCTTTGGTGTGTGTTATTTGTGGTCTCATTTGCAAACGGCATGACTCATGAATAAGTCATGAAGCTGTATTGGAAAGCTGCTTTGAGCATTTATTTGGTGAGATTACTTCAACTACATGCACACGCATATGCCACTGCAGGAATGCTAATACAACATTATGCTTATCAAAGCACAAGAAAAAGCACATGCTAAACAAATATAAAAATTCAAGAGTAACTAATGGAATGACAGTTTGTATTTGAAGAAAGATTTTTGACCTTTTGTTTTTCTGAGCCATTACTATTCTTTCCACCTGGATTTACTGAGTGTTCTGTCACTCTTCCTCATGCAATATCATAATTCACAGTCAGAAGACCTTTTTTTTTATTGTAGGAGAAATCTCTGGAACTGTAGGTGAAATTATGGCAGGCAAAATCCCTACCATGCTATATGATCCTGTGACTTCATCATATACAGGAGGTAAAATCCTGTGTCTCATGAAGTCAAGAGAGGAATTCAGGTTGACTTCAGAGGGATCCAAGCAGCAAATGACATCAGCATTTGCTCTAGTAAAGCACACACTGGCAGAATAGCAATGGTCATGATTGGGACTTGCTGAGTTGAACTTATAGTTAAGCAATTGTTCTATCTTCACATATATTTCAATGCCTCTTCTGAATCCCTTGTTTGAACTGTACTCTGACCACTTTGAGGATACATCTGCAAATGTATTTCTACTTTCTTGTGTGATAAGGGGCTGGAACATGACAACAAAGAAATTGCTGTAATATCTTATGCATTATAAAGGATATTTACCAAATTGTTTTACTTGTCAGAGTGCACAATTTAACTAAAAAATAAATCCACTAAAATTAAAGGTGTGGAAGATCTCATGTTGTAGACAGTGGTTTAAAATTAATTACTTGCTTTCTACTCCACCCTAGAAAGATGTGACTTGGTTATTGAGTTGGTTTGATTGCACTGAGAGATGATGGAGAGTAGACATGGAAAAATCTCAGCAGACAATTTCATGCCATCTTGAAAACGTGAAAGATAAGGATCGTGTGCATTGGCACAGGCAGGCAGCTGGGACATACACAAACTCATGGATAAAACACAAAGAGTAAATTAATTTTGATTACCTTGGTAACCAGGGAAACCCTGAAGCAACACCTGTGCATAAGTACAAAATTAGTGACACAGGTACTGATAAACTCAGTCCGTGCTGGAGGATCACTGGCCCGCTGTTCACTCAGACTTATCAAGAGTTATTCCCAGCTGCAAGGGCACTGGAGTGACTTACAATCTCTCTTGCCAGTCTTCTATATTTAACCCATTCCTCCAACGTTCCACGCCTCACTCAAGATGCCACTTAATAAAGCATATAGAAAAAAGAATAAACATCCAAACAATGGTCTGAGTTAAGTGTCCCACCCCTGTTGTCAGTGAACTAAACTTTTCAATTAGCCATGCACTACTGTTAGATTGTGTTATTCCATGTATTCGGTCCTGTGGATGTTGATTACCATATCCATGCTGATCCAGCATCAGGTCAAAGAAGTCAGGTTGAAGTAGTGCATGGCTTCAAACTTGGAAAAAGGGTTGGCAAAACTGAAGATGAAGGTATTTCTTCAGTAATCAATGCTGCAATTTTTCTTAGCTCATAGCAGTTGCAGTCCTACCACAGAGTCCTCCAGTGTAAACAATTCCATTTTCCCTGTGGCTAATATTTTGGAAGAAACGCCATATGAAAGAATTTCAGTCCTCACTGTATTTTGTACTAGAGATGTACAGTCATGTTATTTTGGCCTCTGATTCTTTCAGTTTCCTGCAATGTTCAAACTACGGTTTTAATTTTTTTATCCATCAGAGTATAAAATATAATGAAGCATTGTAATGCCTTGGACTAAAATCCTATAGATTTTTTTAAACTTTTTCAACCAGTTGTCTGCCACGATCCCCACAAGATTGTATCACCTAGAATTCTTCCTTCTAATATAAAAAGATTTCCTGTCTGGAAGTGTATAATTGGACATGCTCAATCAAAGCAATTTTGCAGGCATCAGAGGCTTCTTTTTATTGCTTGATCCATTGCCAAACAACATTCTCCCTGGACCATTTCTCCTGTCTTGGCATTTGCCAGGTAGTCCCTCACATTGAGTGGGAAGATCTTTTTTTGTGTAGGCACTAGCTTTTGCCAATGAAAAAAACATTTCTGATATTGTGATCCTATTTATTTCTGACTGTGGGACACCATCTTGCATAAGATTATTCCACACTTGTTTGCTTGTCACCTGTGAGGTAACTTTTTTTGGTTTTGCCAGCTTATTTTCACTCACCACCTGCACATCTGGTTCTGAAAAATTACACCGTGTTTGATAGGGCACATATCAGTAGCACTTGTGACTTCTGGTGTAATCACAGGTTTCAGTGAAATAGATGTCCCTCTCAAAACTTTCATTTTGATACTTTTTGTTGCTGTTGTCCTATTCAGATTAGATAGTGCAATTAGCCCAAGAGCCATCCCCATCTGCCACAGTAAACTAATACTGTTTTCTACTTCTATTGTACACTGATTTCTGAGGGATGACACTAATTCAGCAATTATCTGCAGATGCTGTTAAAACACATCCATTGCTATATAATAGGTGCACCAAATCCTGCCCATCGAGACCCCTGATATTTAGTAATTGAGTACATCCCTGGCTATAGGGCTTAACAGATTTTTCTTGTTTTTCACTCATTAGTAAGCCGATTCCTGCAGTGTCGCTATCTCAAGCTCACAAAATCCATGCCAGGATGACTTCCCTGCTCTTCTGCTGATACATATCTAAAAATTTCCTTAGTTCTTTCAGAGTCTAAGTATGTGTGATCTGTACCCCTTCATCCAGCAGATTGCTCTGCCCTTCTATTTGTGTGAGGAGTTTGCTACTATCCCCTCTCTACCTGCTAAATCTGGCTCCGAGTCTGAGGATTAACCCCAGATAAATTCACCCCATTCCTTGGGATCCCACAAGGATTTTACTGTGAGAGCATGAACTTGGGAAATTGAAACCTTATGTTTCCATCCTGTGCCTTTGTTTGTGAGCAACACGCACCACCAGCTGCTCTGCAGAGCATTGTTGCTTATAGCACTGCTCTGCTTGAGTTGTGATTACTTTTTGTGAGATTGCTTTTGCATCTTGTAAAGTCCCAGCTTCCTTTTCCAGCTCACTCACTTTGCTCTGGGATGCTATAATTTTATGGTTGAGAGCTCTAAGACCAGTAGCTAATAGCTATCCCAATCTCCCTGCTAACTCACAAGAAGACTTTGATGTCACTTTTCATAGCAATCTGCACACAGCCACCTGCATCATCTGAGGGATAACCACCATCCCATCATCTCTGTCAGGACATGCTTTTTGTGGGGCCATTGTAGCTAGGAAGGCACGCAGGAGTGTCCAGTGCTCAGTTCATCTTGGAATACAGGGCGTCATCATCACAGCCTCACCAGTCCCCAACTAGTCTGTTAGTTGTAGGAATAAGGCAATACTGCTATGAAATCTCAGAATAAACACCAGTAAATAAGAAACAAGCCTTGCTGCTCTCCATAAACATGAATTCCTGCAGCTCAGTGCATTGATCTGTAAAAGAACTCATTTCGATTTTTCTCTTGTTATCATCATCAGCAATATATTTTAAAAGACTTGTGCTGATCTCCCTTAAGTCAGTTTGAAATTGCTATCATTTTTTCCTCCTTATATGTCAAGGTGAGACACTTCTCATTATAGTCATTATGATATTTCCTTCTGTTGTTAGCATCCTTTAGTTTTTGATCTGTAAAGGTAAATAACTAAACAGTATAGGTACACCCATCAGTATTTTATTTTCCTGCTTAATTATATTTAATAATGTTTCCCTTTCCTTACTTTCCCTCACTCCTAAATTTTTTCCTTCCAAGTTAGGGGTACATTTAATTTAACAGCTTTCATTCCCTGAATTTCTCTAGTAGTTACTCTGTCCAATAAGGCTGTGCTCTTCTTTCTCCACAGTTGCATGAAGATCGTATGTTAGGCTTTAGTGCTTTGTCATCAGTTTAAAAAGTGTGTCAAAGAAATGGGAGAGGTGAGTTTTCAGTGACACTATTACAGAGCAGTTCAAACTTTTCAAGACAGAAGTAATGAAGAGTAATTCACCTGAGGTTATCTGCCAACACAGTCTGAGTCTTTGCCCTCAAAGGAAAATCAATCTAATTTCTACAGCAGATGGATCTGGAGGGCTCTTCAGCATAGTCTTTTCCTCTGCTGATGGGAGATCTGGAGGAGAGTCACAGCTGGACAGAAATTGGGTGCTGCCCTTTTGTCTCGTACCAGTGGAACATCTTCCTTTCACTTGTGATGAACTTGATAGTCCTGATGCAGAAGGGGAAACACTGTGAGCAGGAATGAGAGTGTCTTGGGGCTGTGCATTGGCTCCCATGCTCTTCTCCCCAAACAAGAGTACTTGAACTTCTGCCCCTGCACTCTACAGTTTTGAAAGCCTAACATATCCTACTGAGAGACAACAGAATTGCACTGAAAAGCAGCTTTTCAGATGTTCTTTCATAATGTTTTTTCACAGTATGCATGAACACCTGCTATTAGAAGAAACCGTGTGGGCTGCTCCATCTGGAATGGGGCAGGCCAACTCAGTTCAGCATGGTCTGCAGTGCTGATCCCAAGGTGCCAGCACTGGGGAGCCACAGTGCTGTGGCCAGGTTTCAGTGCTGGCTGATTTCTCTCTGCTGAGAACTTTGACTGCTAGAAATTTTTGTGAAACACCCCCTGCATTAAAACCAGAGGTGGTGGTTGACCCCAAATATCTACAGTTGCTGTAAAAATGTGACTTGCCATTCACATGCACATCAAGGCCTCTGGGCCATGACCCTCCTTGAAATCATGCTGGCAGGGAAAAGCCACAGTGCAACAGGGCACATCATGCTGAAGGCAGCTGCAGAGAGGGAAGAAACACTGTGGTCTAGGAGTTTGCTTTTAGAAGAAAGAAGTTTGGAGTAGAAGCTTTTGACAAGCCTGGTAAAAGTGTATTGCCTTGGTTCCTGATCTTTTATTCTTCTCATTGCTTTATGCAGTCACAACATGAAAATATCAGCTAAGCACGGCTCCCGAGACTGTTCCTCTTACATAGTTTTGCTTTTCATTACTGATGTTTAGATAGCATAGTCATCCTGTGAGGGTGAACAGAAATGCTGTTAAATCTTACCAGGTCTGAGAATTTTGGTGGAGTCTCAGCGTCTCGATTTAATGTTCAATAGTTACTTGCAGGGGATTGAAAGTCAGGTCAGGTACCTCCTCATGTAAATGGCCAGAGTTTTCCACAGGTAAAGTGAAATGCAGTCACAGCAGCAGAAACAGGACTGTAGAGCTGTCACTCATGAGAAGGGTTGAGTTAAAAGCAACATTATGAGGGCAAGTACACTTCTGGCCTCACACTTTCTTGAAGAATAGAAGGGGGATTGAAAAAATTATTATCCCTTTCTTGCTGTGTCATTCATTTGCTTGGGGCAGGATCTCTATTAAACAGTAAACATGAAAAAATATATACATGATCCACAGACAAAAACTCATGCTGAATGTTCTTTCTACTGGAAGGCAGAAGCAGGTTGGGGGCTATTCCTGCTCGGAGGTCCCTATTCACTTCTCCGATAGACAACCTACAAAAACAGGAACCTCACTTCCACAGGACTGAAGGGGTAATTCAATGTCAGCCTTTTCTCTTGCCTTTCTTATGTAGTGCAATGCTGTTGATTTATCACAATAAATAATTAGACTACTTCAGCCCCTGAGAACATGGTGATTACTTTGGAGAAATGACTAGCTGAAACGATTTGTGGGAATATCTTATCCTTAGCAGCAGCAGTTCAGGAGCATCAAGGAGAGGGTGCTGTGGCTGACAGTAGAAGAAACAGGATTTCAGGTGGGAGTCACACAGAAAGGATATTTTTGTTCTGGTATTTGCACGCTTCTATTGCACCTACACATGGGTGATAATAATTAATCTGCTGTCATTAATACTTATCCACAGCTAGGTTAAACTGGTCTAAAGGCATCAATAATAGAAAACTGCAGAGGAGAAAAATGCTATTGTCTGAAGTGACATTAGCTTACAAGAAGACAAATTTAATTTTAAATTTAAATTTGTTAAATTTAAACTATGTGTGTTCAAGACCATATAGATTATGTGTACCTTTCCTGGGCTCAAAACACAAGCTCAAAATTTATTCCATAGATTTAAAAAACCCACAAAATAAAGAAAAAAAAAAAAAAAGCTCTTCCTCAATTGGTGACTAAGTCAGATTTTACTATACACCTAACCTTTTCAGAAGTAGAAGCTTGGATATGTCTGCATCCTCTAGCCAGAGTTCCTGACCTGCTTTACCTTGCTGTATACTGAAGCACTTTGATCTATTCTGCAGCACAATGTAGGATCCAAGTGCCAACATAGCAAGAGATATATTAAGAAACAGCTAATTCTGTCTCGAGTTTAGCACTTCACAATTTTATATCCTATCTTGCATGATAAGTCATAAATGATGGGCCAGGGAATGAAAGTGAGAATGTTCCCCTGTGACATTAAAGGTAAGCAGGGATTTAAACTCCAGTTCAATCCACAGCCCTTGCTTTTCTTCACCACACCACCTCCCCCAGCAATACTGGAAGGTGTTTACAAACAACTTAGTTTCACTATCTGGAGACAAAACATGTATTCAACATCCAGATTTCACAATGGTTTTTTATTATGTTTCCCATTTGGCAAATTCTTTGTTTAGATTTTGCAATGGCAAATAAAAGATCCACTCCTAGCAAGATAGGACTGTGTTCTGCTTATTTAATTTCTAGAAATTGAATTGAAACATGCTAGAGTCAAAGATGAGTTATGTGAGGCATACAGCATCAAAAGGGGCCTCTCAGATACCTCTCTGAATAACTTTTAGATAGATACAGCAAAAGAGAGAGAGAAATCAAGTTACTTTGGACTAAAATGTTATTTTTAGTGTTATATAATGAAAGCACCATTCTGCAGTTCTCCGTCAGGTAGACAGGACAGACTCTTGAAAAACTATAGACTGAAAAAAGCTTTTCAGTGTGAAAAAATTCCAAGTTTCTCAGACAATTATCCACCATCTCCAGACTGCATAAAACCTCTCCTGCTATTTCCTCAGGTTTTCTGCTTGGTAAATCTTTCAAACTGAGAGCTGCAAAATAGCTTTGAAGTTATAATTAATAAAATGCAATTATCTTGTAATAAACACAAAAATTATAAGAAGCATAAAGATATTTGAACAGGATTGCAAACACTGTTATCTTGGTTTTCCTTGTTAGAAATGATGAGCTGCAGGCACTGTGCACGAGGCAGCGAGGTGCTCTCAGCACTTAGAACATGATGTGTTCCTAGGCATTACTTTCAAGAAAACATTTCGCTGATGTCTCAGAACATTTGGAAGGACAAACATAGTTTTAAAACTTCACAATTTGGGAAAAATTTTAATCAGCATTTGGATCTGTGTTTTACTGTGTGTGCTCACTGAAATGAGAAATAAAAAATAAAAGCAAAAGCAAAAATATAGCACTTTCCCCACCTTCAGAGAGAGCAGTGGGACCAGGATAGTTTCTTTGATTTAGGAGGCTGTCAGATCCAAGCAGCCACCAAAGCAGTGTACATGCTGTCAGTCCAAACCTTGGCAAAATCTCTAAGGTTTTGGTTTTTATTTTAGACTCGACATGTAGATCGTATCTGAAAAGATTCTCAACTCTTGGTCAGTGATTGTGCTTTGAAATTGCCACACACTTGCATTTTATTTCTTTGTTTTTGACATGGAAGCAGGTGAAGCCTAGTGGTTTTACCTGGCTTTTATTCAGAGGTTTTGTGGTTTTTCAACCTGAAAGCAGCAGTTGCATAAGCTTTTGTGAGAAGATTTCCACCACTGGAAATATCACATAACACAACTGTTACGTAACATTATATTTTGTGGAATTTTCTGATACTTCAAATTCATAGTTTCCCTAAAAAAAGAATTTGTTCATATTCAAATAATTTTGAAATAATTGCAATTTGTAATAAGCAAAGATATATGCCTAGTTTTTCCTCTCTTCAACAGAAATCTGGGATCTGGAAAGGACAAAAGTACACTATAGTAAAATTAAAAATACCACATGCTACTGAATGAAATATGTCTATAAAACATATCTACTCTACTTAAATGTGCTATTTGCCTTTAAATAAGAAAGCAGCAACAGACTGCCATTTATACATTTCTTTAATGATGCATGTTGTACATTAAGGACTTTTAAACCATAGCATAAAGTAAGCGACTTCAACCTTTGTTGGTTCATTAGTTTCTCTGTGTGTTTAGGATTAGCAAATTTGCACTTAAGCAAATTATTTTGTAACTGTACTTTCTAAAGCTTATATTTTTGTCTGTTTCTGCATTTGTTCACAAAAGTTAGTTCCGCATAATGAGTCACAGTCAGTGAATGGCACGATTAAATTAGCTTTTTCTCCAAGACAGTTTTGATCAGTAAGTTTAATTAGTACCTGTGTTTATTGCAAAGATTTACTTTGATGCTATGTACCTGCTCTCCCATGCTATTACAGTGCCTTTAGTAATGAAGTCAATCCTGGCAGAAACCATCCTGTAAAAAGCAGTATCATGAGGCAACAAAACAACAAAGTGACCTTTCTTGATTCCAGCTAAAATCAACAATTTCCTAGTGTGGCTAGCATCAATATATAACCCCACTTCACTGAAGTTAATTTCCCTTTGATGTTAAACATCACTTGCTTGATTAGCTTTTAAGTAACAGTACCAGCAACCATGACCACCTATCACTGTTTTGTCTTTTTTTTAATCTAAATTAGACACTTCTGATTTTTATTTTGTACATAGCTTTGTTGCATTCCTGTCTGTTGCTATGCCAGAAACCAGAAAGATCACTACCTCATCAATAAAAATAGAAACAACATAGCTGTTCAAACGTCTGAACAACTATTGGTGGAACAGCCATCACTGCAACAAAGGCACCAAAGAGTCTCAAAGGAACTTGAGTAAGTTGAATAAGATTTGTTTTATTCATCCTGATCATTCCATTAGAAAATGGTAATGCAGCTGATGGTAAAGCTATATGAAAAGAGAACACATTATTAAGAAGAAAATATATCAGCCAATATTTGTAAGAAATAAGTAGGAAAAAGACTATTTTAAATAACAGGGAAAAAAGAAAAAATAAACACAAAAGGAGGCCTCCAGAAGAAAAATGGTTTTCTATCCCCAGGAGGATTAATAATTGACATGTAGCAGCTTCTGAGGCAGCCACTAAGCAGAGGGATGGATATGGTTATTCCCTGTCATATATTTATTAATGGAAAGTTCCCAGTATAAACATTAACGTAGTAAGAATTGTTTTATGCTCTTGAGATTTTCAGATACATAAATATTTTTGGCAGCTTGGCTAAGAGGATATAATTCTTCGGCCTTTAATTTATTTCATACTTTTAAAGCATAGTTTTTACGTTTCCCACAGAGCAGCACACTGAAAGCACAGAGCCTGTTGCCTCTTGTCTGAGAACACTGTGCTGTCTCACTCCCTCTCTGCAGAAACACATCATATAAAGATTTCCTGACTCTACTTGCCCATGCACTTAAGAGCAGGTTTTCCTATAATATCCTTGATTTGAGGGGGCTCAGCACTTGTACTAAATATAAGTCTGTATTTTCATAGTGTTGACATTTTGCATTTCATCTTGTACACTAGATTTTCCTGTGTTGGTCAACAAACAGGTAAATATTATTCTTCAGTTGTTTCCTAATATATACTACTATTTCTATTTTATTTCTGTTATACCATATTTGAGTTGAAAAATCTGTTCTGAAAGTACAAAACAAATTGCTTGTAGCTTTCAGGCTGCTTTGGTGAAAACCCATACTTCCAGGGAAAACTAGAGTTTTTGCAAAATTTTTATCTCTTAGACATCCTCTTTTCTCAAACATGTATATTGACCAAAAAACCCTAGAAATATTCTCCCTTTCATTACTTAAAATTAATTCAGAAAGTATTTGATTATTTGTAAAATCAATATGGATCCTACTAAAAATGATAATTTTTTATGTCCCACCTCCCCTAAATGTATGGAACATATTTCAAAACTCTAGCTCAAATAGCCCAATAGAAAAAAGAATGATCTAGCTCTCTAGCAAGAGAGGCCTTATAAATCTATGGATAAGTGCCTCTACTTTGTCTCCAAGTCTCAGATGCATAAATACAAACCACAAGCTTTTAGTTTATAATCTTATTATTTTCCTTCTCCTGCCAACAGTCTTGATAAAAAAAAAACCACTCTCAGTTCTCTCAGCCTTCCTGATACATCAATTCTTCTTTCAATGATCAAGGTTTCTAAAATACTTCCTAAGCAGTGGATTATAAAGTTATAAAAAACCAAGCAAGGTGTGCAAGGACAAATTACACTCTGTCTCCCATAAGAACACAAGATGACCCCTTTTCCTTGGTGGTATCTATCTAGTCAAATATCTTGTGCTTGATAGTGGGCACTACAAGATGAGCAGGAAGGAGAGACACAACTCTTCCTCTTGAGGCACCCACAGCCTCCCAGTCTCTAGAAACTCATATTGTGATAACCTCACATGCTCGAGATGTCACCAAGACAAATACTCGTCTTCATTTTTTCCATTTGGCAAACGTTTCTTCAAACTCTTAGAAGAACAATTTCTTACTCATTGGATCACCCTCGTCTCTCTCTTCTGTATTATTTCTAATTGGACCCACAGGAGAAGACACATTGTTTTCTGAGCTGTGGAAAGTTAGCATGCCAACATCTCTAGTATTTTAGTAAAATTGTATGTACAGTGTTTTCTTCTGTTAAACTAAATGTGTTCTCTTATGGTTTAGCACAACGGGGTTCACAAAGCATGAATATTCTGAAGATAGGATAGTTACGTTTATTGTCTGAACAAGAAAAAGGCTCAGATTGAGAGGTGAATAATTCACAGGCCTACAGATTTCAGAATATAGATCAGGGCAAGATTTTTCTTCCCTCCTTGCATCTAAGAAAGCATTGATTCATTCAGTAAGGGGCTATTACTCTGGTACCGGTTCAACAGTTTCTTTCTGCTTTCTTTCACTCTTCAGCCCAGTGTTTCCAAAACATACACTGGTGAGGAAAGTTCATACCCTGGAAGTTCAGCGTTTCATGGTTGGCCAAAGCAAAGTTACAGTAAAATGTCAAGATAATTTGCTTTTTAATGATCTAATTTAATTGGACACAGGGCTTCAGACAGAAACTAACTTCAAAGCTGGTAAGAAAAGTAATCTCAGCACAACGGTGCTGTCAACATGTTTTTGCTTTCAAATGCTTTTCATGAATGTAATAATGATGATTTGGAAGTTTACAGGGATTTGCTATAACTACTGATTGAAAACATGGAAGTAATGGTGAATTTGTGACCATATCAAAGTTGGGTTGGCCTCCAGTAAAGGGTAACTATATTGCAAAACTGGAAAAATATGGGCACGCAAATACGCAATTTCAACTTTGTGCATTTTACTGCTTTCAATTTTTTGTGCTGTTGTTGAATTAAATTAGTAAGTTATGTACATGGTCCTTGGCTACTATTGAGGTGAATGAGTACCTGACACAGAGATTTTGTGGCTGGAAATAATCCTTCTTCATAGATCAAGCTTTTCAATTTTGTTTGTTTGAATTTCAATCAGGCACTGAACTCATGGCATATTTAAATAACCTTTTTATTTTTTCCAGTTCTGGATTAGGTTTCCTTTGCTTTGGCTCTTTCTACTGAAGAAGGAAATAAAAAATTGGGATGAAAAAATATCAGATACCTATGAACCAAGGAATTTTCAATTTTCACCTTTGCTTCACATTTTTGTTCTTTTAATAAGGTGTTCTCATGGTTTTAAATATGTAAATATATCAATCTGGGACAGCAGCTTGATTTCTTTAAATGGTGCAATTAAAAATATTTTATTATTTTCTTCATTGCTGCTTAGTGCTGGCTTGGACTTCTAGTTAGACCTTTTCTTTGTCTTCTGGCAATATGTACAGAATATGTGGCATTTTCTCACATTAATGGCTGGACGGGAAAACTGTCAGCCCTTTTTTTTAATGGCAATTTTTAGGGAAAAAAAGGGATGAGTAAAACCTTTCTTAGTCAGTCAGTGTTTGTTCTGCTATAGGTACATTTTTTGGAGGAAAATTTTATTTCTGTGATTTTCCTCTTAACTAGAGCATTTTTTGTGATCTAATATCCACTCTCCACTGTATTACCTTTCCCATGTGTAAAATTCTTGCAGCGTGATAATCCCTTTCATTTCCTGCTTTTTAATGAATGGATTTTATATAACTGTTCGTTAGTGTAATCGTTGTTGATTTTTATTTTTCACTTCATTATTTCTCCAACAAAACATTTGCCACTGCTACTTGGTTAGCAAAACAGAGTAAATTAATCTCAACATCTGGGAAAACTGTTTGTAGGAGAGCATAAATAAGGTGCATGGCACTCCTTACATTAGAGTTCTTGCTTATGCTCACCCACAAACCAAGCTCAGGATGCCTGAGGATACATTTAGGGGATATTTAGCTGACATCTAGAGATGTCAAGCTCTTTTATTTCTGCAATACACCTCTTTGACAAGATGGTCAGTTCACTCAAGTAGTGTTCTCTGATAATCCGATAGACATGGACTAAGAGGAAGAGAGCTCTGTTTAGCCACTAACAAGTTTCAGTAACTACCAGCTTAAATGAGAGCTGAAATAACAGTCTGAATTACTCTGATGCTAATAACCTCAGTTACTCATTCCTTCCTAATTGATAGCCTTAGAAATAGCTTGAAAACTAGAAATAATTTGAGCATCAAGCAAGTACCATAAAGAAGCACTCTGCCTCCCTCAAGGCTTGTTACAATTTTCCCACTTGTTTTTGATTTACATATCAGTCACAGAGATGCTGGTGCTGATTTCCTGAGCAACTTCTGTGTAACTTCAGAAGAGCGAAAAATGGATGGTAGGGCTGAAATAAAGGCAGACACTTCAAAGGCTGAATGTGAATAGCTGGGAGACCAATAAGATGAGAATGTACAATAATCACTTTATGTTAAGAGATGCTTAAGCTTCTATGACATATTTATGGTGCAGTTTGAATCTCTAGAATGAGCCTCTCATGGAGATGTCAAACCAGCAGAAGAAGCTCTATTAGAAGTTGTGACTGTTTACTCTCTGTGGATGAGGGCCAGTCACAAACACCATGAATTTTACACTGTTGCTCTTTCTAATCTGTAGTAGGGGATTTAAGGGCTTATAAATGGAATCTATTTATGCATTTTCTAGAAAGGTTATTACAATGGAAAGCAACAATAAAGCTCTATTTTCTGCTTTATTTCTATATTTTCTCTATTTTTCTCTCTATTAATTTCAATTTCCACTGACTTATTCACTTGTTATTTATTCTGTGTCAGTGTCATTTACACATGCAATGCTGTATCTTCACTTGGGTATCACATGGCATCTGAACACATGCCAAACCTCTTCCACTGCCTCAAAAATGACAATTATTTAAAGCAAAGTTAACCTTTACCAGAATAAGATAGGTATTGAAAAACTGAATAGACTAATTTCTAAAATTTCCTTGAGCACTTTGTTAATCAGGATTTTCATCAAAATTAGGATGAGTAATTTCAAAGAACTTCCAGCTATTACAAGGGTATGGTTAACCCTATTCTTGCTGGCCACTGAGTAAAACATTTCATTTTAACTTTGAAGCTTGATATTGGACAGATGATCAGAAGATGATCACAAAGGCAGGATACAGACAAAACACTTACCTTATAAAAAACTTTACACGATGTCATTATTATGGGTCTCTCCTCTGTAGGACTGCAGTAACAAAGAAGGGTAGCAGTGAAATTTTTAAAGACTGAAATACTGGAATAATCATCTTTGCCAATACGCTTCTATGGGAGGGACCAGGGATGTGCTACATGAGGACTGTAAGGGTGGTGACAGAGATGGAGCAGAGGAGATGTGGAGAGGAGGAATGGGTTTGAGTAGATGGAAAGAGATCACTAGTGACCTCAGAGGTATGAGAGTGGGACTGGAAGGGGTCAGTGGAGATTTCAGCTTCCTGGAGAAAGAGAATGACAGTAAGTAAGGGTCAGTGAAGTTTGAAGAGCTCTGAGTGGATGAAGGCAAGGTGTCAAGGAGCTGTGGAAGCCTAGCAGCGCAGAAAGACCTCGTTGCCACTTTTTCTCCCCTCCTCACCCATGTATTCCACCATGACTCTTTTTTAATGATTCTTGTCTATTTTCCTTCTTCCCTAGACTCAGAAGCCACACTCCTCACTCATCCCCAGCCCAAAACCCATCCTCAGACAGCCACCCTCCACTCCTGAAAA
The DNA here is from genome assembly GCA_013397795.1 of Orthonyx spaldingii. NCBI lineage: Eukaryota > Metazoa > Chordata > Aves > Passeriformes > Orthonychidae > Orthonyx > Orthonyx spaldingii. The sequence goes on along the minus strand of VZTJ01004171.1, from coordinate 774,056 downwards.
ATGCAAGGGCCCTGCTGCTTCCCTGCATCTGGGCCCTCCTTGATCTGCTGCAACTTCTGGGCTGGAGGGAAGAGATGGAGCAGGGTTGATCTGCCAGATAGAGAGTGGAGAAAGTCTTTCTGCTCCTGTCATCCCCAAAGAAAAAGCTGTGACAGTGACACTTCTGCTGGGAAGGGCTAGTCCTGGTGCAGTTCTACTGCCCCACTCTTTGGCCCCTGCTTTAGCAGCAGCATCCAGAGAACACACACAGGAGCTTTGCAGGCAGGAGGTGGGGATTGGCATTGGCAAAGAGCAGTCTGCCACTGAATCTAATCATTCATGATCCATTAATGTCCACAGAAATCAGTGGGAGTTTCTCTAAATGTGGGGTAAGTGTAAGAATGGGCATACAAAAACCTCTCAATGCTAAATGATTTTTCTCTGCATGAGGCCTGTGCTAATGGGTTGAATATAACTAACAATTACTGGGTATCTTCTACAATTTTAATTTCAGTGTAGGAATGCCCAACCCAAAGAGACTTTTTGAGGCTACTAAATTCCACTTTTCTGCTCCATGCTAAAATCTCTCTGCTCAAGCAAGGTCATTTCTGGTTGTGGAAAAACCTCACACTTCAGCATGGTTCAAAGAACTTATTGTGGCCCAGACTTAGGTATTCAGACACTTACAGATCGAAACTGGCAGGTAAGACTTCAAAGCCCCAAACTCCCACTGATTCACTGATACATTTTTAAATACCTCCAGATCAAAAAGACTAAATCCACCAAGGAACCTAGATCTACTTGCAAATTAAGATGAGTACTTTCAAAATTAAATTGCTATTAGAAATTTCAGAAATTCTAAGCAACTGCTTCCTTACCCCTGAGGTGCCTAAATTCTGCTGATTAGCATCCATAACAACCCCTCCATGCCTCTTTCTATCTGGCATTCACAAAACTCTGGGCGTGCCAAGGAGATCCAGACGTATTTACGAACTAAATATCCAAAATATCTTAGATTTGTCATTCTCAGACTGCACATTACTCAGCCAAAAGAGAGGGGATGTGCATTTTCCACAACAGCACACTCCTGAGGTGAGCTAGTCCCCGTGGCGCATGGGACACAACTGTTCCGTCCTTTCCCCTGCAGAACTGGAACAGCTGCTGAAGCTGCATTCCTCTTCACTCAAGTGAATACACAAACAGTGTTTTCCAGTCTGTGGTGTTCTTTGGCTCCATGGTGATGCTGGCAAATCAACTGTCTGTCACCACAATTTCTTCCTGATTTTTGGTTGACTTGGTGCCTCCTGGGTTTTCCTCTGGGCTCTCAGTGTGGTTTCTACAGGTCACTGCACTGTTTAGATTAGACTTTGCAGTGCACATTACCGAGTTTTCCAAATCCCTTCCAGGCATTTTCCCAAGTGGCCAACTTTAGCACTGTGGCTTCCTTAACTCCCAACTGGAAAGTTTCTCAGGCTAACTTCTCCCAGGCCCACTTCTTGCAGGTATGTCTGGCCCTCTCCTGATTACCAGGGTTATCTGACAGTCCTGACACAAAGGCACTGGAAGCCATTTGCTTCTTTTTCATCACCCCTTCCAAAGGGTGAGACACTTAGTGTGGGAAACAGTACTTTGTAACAACCGTCAGCATCCTGCCAGGGTAGGATTTAGGGTTTTCTCTTCAGTACCTGTGGGATTTGTCTATGGCCTGTGGGAACTGATAAATGTTTTAACTGCTGCAGCTATGTCCAGCAGGGATGATAAGTCAAGGCATTCTGCTCCCTAAGCTCATAGCCCAGGCAGTCAATAATGTAAGCTGAAATCAATGCCCCAGGTCATGAGCAGAGCACACAACATGCCAGCCATGCAATTGTCTCTGCTGCAGGAGCAATAACCTCTGCAGAGAGAAAGGATGGGCAGCTGGGGAGGATAACCTTTCAAACCGCTCTAATATGCATTTGGAAAGCCTATAAATCTGAGTCCCTAAACACAAATTCTCTGCCATGAAGAGTAACTGCAAGTGCCCAACAGAGGTTTTTTTCTGTATTGCAGACTGCCAAAGGCAGACAGATCGCTCACTCTTTAAAGAGGGACAATCAAACCTTTCGACCTGTGGCTAAGTGCAGTTTGCTTAAAAAGAAGCTGACCGTGGTCACTGTTAGGACTACTTAATGTGATAAAAACATAAGGATTGCAATGCTCTCCTCAGGCAGCCATTCAGTGCCATGTGTCAGAGGCTGGGCACATATTTCCTTCAAGTCAACAAACCCACAGCTGTCCTTTCTCTCACCTTCACTCTTTTAGGTCAGAACAACTGAACCTCTGGCTCTGTAGTTGGATGACTGGCTTTTTGTTGCTCTGGTCAAGACAGAAGCCTGATTTCTGTCTAGATGGGGAATTCTGCTTTGGAAACATTTTCAGAACAACATGGATTAATTGAGCTATCTAACTGCATTTGACCTCATGAAATGTGAGTTTTCATATCAATTAGAATTTTTTTTGGTTTTTTTGTTCATGTGATCTATATAGGTGGACTTATATTTATAAAAATGCCTTGTGAAATCCTGACATTATATCCCTTAAAGTAGTTTAACATCTCTTACTGGGATGTAGAGGTCCACTGCAAGCAGTGAAGTCCTCTGAAAGCAGCGATCAGTAACACATTAAGTTGTGGTCCCTACTGCTATAGCCCTGCAATAAAAGGGTTAACATTGTGCAGGATCTCCAAGAATTTTAATTTCCTTTGGGATAAGGCCTAAAGAAACTGTCCTTTAACATGCTCCACACAATCTACTAGAATATCAAGATTTTTTACGTTAGTGCCTGTTCAATAAATTAGAAATATCAGTGTTTCAAAGTTTGCTTCATAGCTATACAATGTAAAAAAAAGTGTGGACTTGAAAGGTGACTTGAAAAAAACACACCCCTTTATAAAGAATAATAGAGGAGAGGTTATTATTCAAGCAACAGTTCTATTATTTTCCAGTTGCAGCATACTTTTCATACCCAAGTGCACATAGAATAAACACATTGTGATTATGTATGCAGCAAACTCTTTCTGTTATATATTTAGGAAATTTGGGTTCATTTACATTGTTTGCATTTCATTTTATTTATAGTTAATTCTACTGTCAGACAAATGTAATTCTTGATTTCCCTTGAAATGACTCATTTCTTTTGGAGTTTTATCACATCTTTGTACAATCTTGTTTATAAAAGGCCACCATTCTTTCCTGATGTCTTTCCTGGTATATAAAGCATTTTTGTGATGAAAGACCTAATAAATTAATTGCATGACAAAGTTGTATCAGTGGGACTCCACCCTCAATATAGACTACTCTGGAGGCAATTACAGTGTTACTCTTAATAGTGATCATTTATTTGATTTGATTTTTTTCTTGTGCAAAAATCAACTAAGCTATTTTCATCTTTCTTAGATTAATTTTGATCTTGATTTGAACCATTCTTTTTAGAAACCATGAAGTGCAATAAACACTTCTGACATGTTGCCCAATCTGGGGGAATTGCTTCTGTCTCCATTTTCATATAGATGTTGATCAACTCTATATAAAAAAGAAGTATAAAGTACTGCCATATATCCCCATTTATGAAAGAGATAAAAATGGCCTTGTTGAGTCCATAAGGGGAAACTTAACCTCCAACAAGTAATAATGTTTCCCAAAGGCTGAAAGGACAAGAACAAACACAAAAGGAAGAAATCACACCCTGCCTATCTCACTGCTGGTATTTGCAAGCATGAGTCTGAGCCTGTTTCAAATCTCCACGTTCACAGACATTTCTGGAGGGATGAGATGCAAGTCTGAGGCAGGTCTGCTACTGTAAATGAAGAGAACCTCTGCTACCAGTATTTTCCTCAGTATCTGCCTCCTTTAGTAGCCACCATCACTGTTAAAACAAACTACAGTTCCTACTGTCTTCAACGGGAAACATGGCAATTGGGAGGATGACCCTTGTAAGGGGAGAGTTGTACAACAGGGTGTAAGATGTTATCTCTGAGCTGGGGCTTACAAGCCCTCAGTGTCCAGGAATAAAGTAGACTTCCCCTCCACTGACAGCCTGAGGAGAAGTCAGGAGTCCTTCAAAGGAGGACCAGTGCACTGCATGGCAGTTTATTTCACAGCTGATGCCAAAGGCTTCCTGGAAGAAGAATCTAGGATACAGCCCAGCTGACTGGTTGATGCCTCTCCAACTGCAGACAGAGAACTCCCGCCCAGAAGCAGCTGAGTGTAGCAGCAGTAGATTGGCAGCTTTCCTGGGGTATTGAATAGGGGCCATTCCATGCCCATTTGTATAAGGTAAATAACTTCTTTTGCAGTTTTGTTCAGGTTGCAAACATAGAGGGGTCTTGAATCAGAAGAGTACCTGAACATAAAAGATTAAAGTAATTCTTAGTGAGGACAGGGTTTTCCTGTGTTCTGAGTAGTACACCAAGCAGGTCTATTTTCTTCGACTGGATTAAGGCTATGATGCACAACATTGCCAATCCCATCTTCAAAATTCATGCAATTGGAAAAACATCACAGTTGTTTAAAAGTTGCAAGATTTAAGCCTTACATTTTTTATTTACTTACTATTTTATTCTTTAGACTACATTTCTGAAGCAGCTTCAAACCTTTCCTTGAGATCAGAAGGACTCAGAATGTACTCAGAAATGAATTTTGCTTGCAATATCTTGCAGCTAGCATTTGGAACTTGAAGAGAAAACATTAACAGTTGTGATACTTGCAACAACATTACAAGAATTGGCAAAGCTGCCTCTGCCTTTGTCTGAACTTCAACTTTCCATATTTCAAGTTTTTCAGCCTAAAAGCAAAAAGAACTGGAAAAAAAAAAAGGCATAACCATTTCACAAGTGTGGATGTGTTCAATCTGTGTTATAGAGCTTGCTTCTTAACACTCTCAGCAACCACAGCTGGTTTGGCTAATGCTCCTTTTTAACAGAACTATTTATTCTCCTCCCCATATCCACACAAGCTATTTTAGATGTATCTTTTCTTTCTTTTTTTGAGATGTGTAGAGTATCTCACCTTAGATCAGCTGAAAAGAGGTACATCATGTCAAGGCTCATGTTAAAAAAAACCAACCTGTGCTGTTTGAAAAAGCCTGTATATTTCTTCAGTCATCTTAAGTTAAAGCAAGAATGATAAAAGACAGTTGCAGTAGAGGAGAAGACCAAAAAA
>VZTJ01004171.1:754623-768832 GCA_013397795.1 Orthonyx spaldingii | reverse complement strand
AAAAAAAAAAAAATCAAAGGAAAGAAGATTCAGAAGATTGACCGTACAATGGATATATATTGACAGACTTAGAAAATTTGTGCTCAGGATTCACACAGAGAGAAAAGGAGGGAGAATCCATCTGATTGTAAGAACAATACTGTTTTATTGATCTTTCCTTAGTGTTCAAGCTGTGATTTCTGCTCTGGACTGAATCAAGACTAGATAGGGAACAGAGAGATGTAAGAAACTTGCTGATGTCTTGTATGACCTACTGGATCTGTGAGTAGGTAGAGCCCAAGAGCCAGCCACCTCCCTTGTGTAGTGTTGTCAAGGATGTAACAGCACATGCTCTTGGCAGCTTCCTAAGGCACTCTGCCAGTACTGATGGGGATACAAAAGCTGGAGAAAGCTCAGAAAGTGTGTGAGAGGGAGATGTTCCCCAATCGACTTCAGTAAGCTAACTCAGGTCTCTGCAATGGTGGTTTAAGGGATGCAGCCAGTGCTATGGATAGCCAGTCATACCTGAGAATCTGAAGGTTAGTGAGCCTTCAAAGGTGATTTAAATACTGTATGTTGTTGAATTTCCTTTGGGGGATACCAAAACGGGTATTTATTGGTGCTGATCCCAGGAGTATTTGTAAGCAAAGAGTGTGAGGGATAAACATTTTGGCTTCTACAGCACCAGAGGTACTGCTATTATGCCTCTGGATTTGCTCCTGGACAGCTTAACTGTATTCTCTCTCATGCTTCATGGCAATGCCATGATTTATTTGGAATGATGACAGAGGAAGATTTATGGTTATATTTCCGGAACATCCAGTGCAGAAAAAACACTAAAAACAGATCAGAGGAGTTGAGCTGTGCATCTCAGCAGCCTTTAGTCAGTCCCTCTTTGAACTGAAAACAAGCACAGAGAACAGCTGCAGTTGCTCCGGCTGAATTCACTGTGAGATGTAGGGAGTGCTGTGGAAGGGGGGAGAGGTCTTTACCCTGATTTTAGAGAATACTGGCTTTCAAATTTTGATTCCTTGTTACATGCTGGGTACTGATCCTTCTGTGCTAGCAGTGGGAAACATCAAGCAGCTGAGATCAATCAGGCATGATCAGAATTATGATTTGATTGTCCGGGGACATTGACAGCAATGCATTATAAGAACCCATCAAACAAGAAAACAAAAAAGTTCATGCCTTGAGAGATTGTTCCTCAACAACCTCCAGCTCATTTGATGCCAGATTTCAGCTAACACATCCTAATGTACCCTCTAAACACCTACTAAATTTCACAGTGTTTGAAATAAGCAGCGGATTTTTGACCACATTTAAACAGAAACAAATTCCCATCCTCAATTACAGCAAATTTTTTGGTTTTTTCTCCTGTGTGTGGCTACAACAGAACAAGTTAAGGTTGCTGCAAGCAACAGAAGATTAAATTAAATTTAAAAGCAGTAGTAATAATAATAATAACTGATTTTGGTCCTTACTCTTGCTGTTATATGTAGGGACATACAGAATATAAATTATATGCAGAGCAAATTGTCATCTGTTAATTCAAATGCCAGTTAATTAGTCTGTGAGATTTTTCCCCCTCCAATTGGTTACTTGCTTTCCTACTTTCCAGGGGGAAAAAAAAGAATAAAAGATAGACCCCTCCCTATTTCAACCTTTGTCTCAAATACAACACATTTCCAGGGGATGTGATTTGCCTGTCTTCTCTCAGCATTGTCACACAGTAAAGTGGTATCAAAACTGTAATTGCCTCAAGTGGTTGTGATAACTGATGAATATAAATGAGTGTTTAAGCCTGCATTGGAACAGTTAGCAACATATAAAATAAATATTTTTTCAGTATTTTCTCCAACACAAACCCACCCTCTTGTGAAAGGGTGTGGAGAGCTCTTTGGTATTTTCAGCCTTTTCTCTGAGCTGAGAGAAGGAATGACAAGAAATAGGTAAAAGTGAAGAAACATTCTGCACTGTGTGGTATTTGGAACAAGGTGGACAGGGAAAGACGAAAAGGTGCAGCAGAAAAGGTTGAGTGAGGAGAAGGAAGTGTTTGATACTTATGGAAACTTAAAAGTGAGAGGGACTCTCTGCCAAAAGGGATGAGTTGGCACAGGTGGTTGTACAGTCTCCAGGACTTCTGGTCTTTCTTTAATTATTTAGGCCCAGCTGAACACCTTTATTCGAGCAACTCCTCATTCCTGAGAAAAATTGTTTGCTCGCCATGCAAAGTACAAGTAACACCATCAGAAAACCTGGGAAAAATATCCAGCTGTAGGAACTGGACTCTGATCCAGAAATTTTAATGACTGTAGTAGAACAAAGCTCTAAAAATATGTTCGTTAAAAATAATTCTTTCTGGGCCTGCCTAATTCATTCTCTTCAATCAACATGCTTCTTATTTGACTGAATTTACATAATTTTTAAGTTCTGTACATTTATACAAAAGATCCATAGCTATTTAAAAATATTTGTTCACCTTCTTTCATTTTTGCAAACCCCCATATTTTCCTTAATTCTACTGCAAAAAAATACCATGGTCAAAACCACAAAAAAATATCCCTGCCATTGATAATTACCACACAGTTCTTCCAGCTGACAAATTCTGCACCATTGACTGCCTACTGAGATGCAATCAAAATGAAATGGGTGGAAATAACTCTGAAGTGGCAGGTTTAAGCTCTAGGAAGGGAGCACAGGGTCTTATTTTCATGACAACAGTGAAAATTGCCGTCTGGGTCAAACTAATAACCCATTTAATCTCCAGCAGTGGCAATAGGAAATGTTGTTTGGAGACAACTCATGATCCTGTCTCTCTGCAGTCCATCCCCCTCATATTCCTCCACTACCCTCCACCGCACAAAAGATGCCAGCGTGTATGTTCCTACCTCTCCATTTTAGTGTCCCTTTAGGAATCTGCTGCTGTGGAATTTGTCTGCTTTCTCCTGTTTTAACCTGCTGGTTTTGGTGGACCTCCACAGCCTTCTGTGACAGCAGATTTCAGAAGGGAGAGCAGCTAGTGGTACTCAAAATCAGACTTTCTTTTGCAGGTTTTAAACTGCTCTCCAGCAGTTTCAGTGAGTGCCCGGAGGACACCACAGGACACGGGAAACAACAGTTCTGTATTTGCTTTATAAACTGCCCCCATGATTTTATAAAGGTTAACCATATCCTACTCAGCCTGGGGGAGGAATAACATCACAAAAAGTCCCAGCCTTCCTTGATTCCCTGTAAAGGCAGCTGCTCCATTCTTTTAATAATCTTAGTTGCTTTTCCCATTATCTCGTATTTTTCTCTGTCCTTCTCAAAACGTGTAAAAAGGATTGTACAGAATGTTCAACATGTGGATGCACCAAGATTTTATATTCTCTGGTTTGCTCTTACCATCTTTTCTGAGAACACCCAAAATTTTGTTGGCATTTTTGGCTGCTGTTGCACGTTGAGCAGATGAGCTCAGAGACCCTCAGGCCCCTTTCCTGAGCTCAAGCTGCCAGCTTCAGTTCAGCACTGTGTAAGCATGGCTTATGTTGTTCTCCCTAGATGTTCTGTATATCTAGACAGGAGCTCATCTGCCACTTTTCACTGCACTCACTCAGCTGTGTGTCGTCTCTCTGGAGCTCATTTCTCTGTGTGTGTTTTTTGACTCCCTGCAGGAGTTCAGTACCATCTGTGAACTGAGACATATTCCTGTATCCCTTCCTTCTGTAGGTCATTGATGAAGATCTTAAATAAAACTAATTCCCTAAGATACTCTACTGCTTACTCTTTATCCTGAGAAGTGACAATGACTCTGTAGGTAGCTTTCAATTCATATAAGCACTAGTCCTACAGCAACTTCATTTCTTTAGTAGCTTTCTGCCAGGCATCTTATAATGGATTTGTTGAAAACCCAAACAAAATATATTTTTGATATATACAAGTTAACTTGTAGAACTTTAGAAACCTTCAAAGCAGGATTTCCCTTTACAGGATTTACTTAGTGCAGTGAAAGCCACCACTTGTATACAGACATGGTATTAAATCCTGCACTAATCCAAGTGTTGGCTGCCAGAAGCTGTTTCTGAGCAGTGAGAAGATGAGAGGGGTGGCTTCTTTTTATATTGACTTGATCCTTTGATGGTCTACCTAGGGTGGAAAAGCTTAGACCAAAACCGCCTGAGGGAAAAGATGCTACAAAATTTGAAATAAATTTAAAAAGATCTGTTTTAGATAGACCAAAACAAAGTCCAGTGCCTGCAGGAGACTTCTCAGTATGGAAACCTCCTCTGCTACAGGCTCCAGGCTAGCTAGCTAATAAAGAGCTCCAATTTTCAGCAACAGCCACAAGATCAATGTCATAGTTTCCAAAATACCAGATAATTTTGGAGTGGATAACTCTGTCCCCTGACCCTGAATATCTGAAAAGCAGAAGACTTAAAGGTTTCAACTGCAGTGCTTCTGGCCTGGCCCCTCTGGAACTATTTCTGCAATCCCAGATTCTCATGCATTTACTTTCACTGGTCCCTTTTTTACTAGTTTTCTGCAGAAGAAGAGGCCATTGACAAAAAGCAGACAGCAGGGTAGCTGCAGGCTGTCAGCCACAAAGGGGAGTCTGGATCTCTGCACTTTTCCCTCAGACTCAGTGCCTTTTGTAAGCTGTGAGGTTTCAGTGAAGTACTACTTAACACCAAAGTATTCTTTCCTTGAAACAAACGTGGGTGGCAGAATCCAAGCCCTGATTTTAAATTGGCCTTTTTTACATCACCACCCCAATACATTCTAAACTATAATACATGTATATGGTATAAACTTTTGGGTACAAAATGTGGATTAGATTTGGAATCAATTAATAGCTCACCAGTGCAGGACTGGCAGATTCACTTGCACAACATCTGAAGCTGGTACTCAAGCAGAATTAAACTCACTTGGGATTAGAAAATTAGTAATAACCTAAAGACTGCTGCATAATCACACAAGCCTGATTTTTAAGTATACAACCTTTTTTCTCCCCTTCATTAAGCTTGGTATTATTTATTAATTTCATAATACATTAAAGTCTTACTAATATGAACCCTCTTCAGTATAAATGGATATTTTGACAGAAATGCAGATTATTGTTTTATTTATATTCATAAATTGGTGATTATATTTGACATGGGAATTATTTTAAAATAATGTTTAATATTACAGTACGCTGTACCTCTTCAATCATATTCATAAATATGTGATATAGCATTACTGCACTATTCTACTGAGTTTACCAGAAAAAAGTCGGAGAACTGAGTGTGTCATATTATTTTGTAACTAGGAACGTTCTTTCTCTTTTGTTGTGTAAAAGTTCACAAAGAAGCATAAACAAAAAGGGAGTACTTCTCACTAGCAAATATTAGTACTTTAAACCAATATTGCGGTAGTAAAACTATTGTAGGTTTCCTTAAGAGTCAGACTAAATTGTACATCTCCAAATAAAGGCGGTACTGGAGATGCATGTGCCTACTGCATTTGGTAACAAGGTGAGAGGTGATGGCTTGCAGGTGCTGTGAGCCACTGTTGTAGCAAGAGGTTGAAACCTTGAATTAGTTTTTCTAAGGAGAAGTTTTAGTGCTGTGAAGCCCTTCTGTCTTCAAGCTCATGGATTTACTGCCTTGCATTGTAAAGTATCTCTGCAAAAGAGTATTTGATATCCAGGTTTCTTTATAAAAATAATGTGTTTTCAGTGCAATGAAGGTAAAGAGGATATATATAAGGGTATGTTTAAGCTATGAAATTTCAGGATTTCTACAAGGAGCAGGTTCATGGTTGGTCATGCTAATACTTAGCTGCACAGTATAAGATACAATGCTATGGAGAAAAAGTTCTGTTCAATGATTCTGCCTTTTGTCTTTGAAAAGGCAAATCAGTTAAACCATTGAATTTTTCATAGGTATGAGTTCTTTAAAATATCACAAGGTGGTAGAAAATCTAACAAAATTTACACAAGAATTCATTATAATTCTTCTGTTCATTATATTAACTACTTTCCCCCTAGATAGGCCAGATACATTTGCACTGAAAGAACAGAACTGTACCATTAAAATCACACAAAACTACTTGGTAATTAATCTTTGCTGAGGAGAGAAATGAGGGGATAAAGAATTAATGTGTTAAATTTTGCTCTCAAATTTGTTAGAGAGATAAAAGTAAAGACACAGGTAAAGATCTCTCTTCTTCACACACAGATGTTAACAGAATTTTCCTCTATTTTGGTGGTGAACAAAATTTGCTCACAAACAAAACAAGGAGAGACGAGTGCATCCAGTACTCTCAGGAGGAGAGGTTAATAGTAAAACCAGCTAGTTACAGATGTTTGTTGGTGAGACTATGCTAGGAGGAAGGTTATAGGAATAAAAAGACAGAAATGTATGTGAGTGTCCTGTATTCTGACTGGCAGGAATTAATGCTGGAGGAAAGCCAGAAACACAGGGAAGACTTCAGAATGGAGGGGGAGGGTGAATTGGTGAGAGTCACAAACTAGATTTTTTGTACATAATAGAGAAGCCAGGGTAAGACAGATTGTGTACAGATGCACAGAACAGGGTGGTCTCTAGTAACTCAACAAAACTCTGCTGCAGAATCTATAGAGAAATCTGCTTTTTCTGGTCTTCACTGGAGCCTATTGACAGGAAGGTGTGGTATTAATTTCATGTAATGGCAGATCCATCTAAACCTGCCACCACGTACACTGTTGGGTGAAGAATTAGTTCACTGTGTGCATGTGTAAGATTGCCAATATGACAAAAACTTTTATGGAGAACAGTATGGCTTTACAGATGAAAACAATAATTTTGGGGTTTTTTTTCTTTCTCTTTTTGGCAATATAGGTCTTGTCATATAGGAATTTTCACCTGTAACACAGTAAAGGATATTTAGGAGACAGGGAGTCTGTATCTGGAACTTGTCTGGGAGAGCTATTTGGGACAGTTTCTGCATACAGACAAGCCCCCCCAAGTCTTTGTGAACAAGAAAGAGAATATCACACAGACATTCTACACAGGACAAATTTGATACAATCTGCAAAGCATTAAGGCTCCAACCCTGTATAGATTTTGTACTTCACTGAGTATCTGGGGAACAACTACTCATGTACTGGATTTCAGTTCAGTTACTGATGGGGAGAAAATTTACTTGCACATCCTTGTGATATCATTAGTGACAGACGGAATTTCTTTCACTGGATTTTAGGTACCTACAGTGTACAAAGAACTAGCTGCTGAGGTTCCCACTAGGATTCAAGAAGGTCTTTGAAACAGCTGATGGTGTTTAGGGTGCAATTCACCCAACCAAACACAATAAAGTTTTAAACTCTACTGGTTGGATTAAGTAGGTCTCTCTTGACTTCAGAGGAAGTGTAAGATAACTATCTCAGATGCTAACACCTCCACCACAGACAGCCACGCACAGCCTCTTGAGATGTTTTTGCATTTTGGGGGGGATCATACGTGTCTTACCATTCCTCAGGACCCTGAGATGATCGTTTTGCAGCTTGCAGGACAGGAAAGTGATGCTGAAGAGCAGTTGAATCTTCCCCACTCCAACCTGCAAAAACAGCACTGCAGAAAGAGTTTCTTGCTGAAGGAAGGTTGTGTCAGGCAGACATGCAGGGTGAAGGGAATAGATCTTCAGGGAATGGTAGCAAAATTTCAGTGGAGCATGAAGGAGGCTTTCAGCCGCTCTGGAAAAGTGGGAGCTGACACATTCCTTTGTGCCGAATCTGGGCGGGCTGGATAAGCTGTGTGCACAGATGGTGCTCTGGCTGCTGGTCTCCTAGCTGTGTGCAATCACAGAACAGTTAGCCTTACAAACATGCCAAACCCCTACCCACTTTTTTCCCAAGCCTCTTCCCATTCCCTCTCCTCCATCCTAAAATACCCCTAGCAATTAAAATGCCATCACTCTCGGAAAAATGTGGGTGTGAATCACAGGAAATTAACAAAGGGAAATGGAGTTCATGTAGAAAACTGCCGGTTCAGTTCTGAGTGGGAGGCAGACTTTTTGCATCAGAGCACTTTTCAACCTTATGAAGATAGGCTGACAAGCTTAACTTGTTCACAAACAGTGCTGTCAGTCAAAAATTAGGCACTGAAGTTTCACTACACTAGTAGGTGTGACAACTGTAATGGAAAGTATCAGCAAGGAAGAAGATGAAACAGTTGAAACTTCTCAGCATTTCTGTATGTTAGTGTCTGAATTATATGATTACAGTTTCAGAAAGGGGCTGTACAGGTTTGCTGCATTTAGCCTAGAATTTAGTCCTCCAGAAGTTCCAAAATGGTGACAGAGTGTGCAAATGAGGCAGTAACTTCCTCACTTTTTTAAATGAGTGATAACAGGTATGGAAAGTGCTCTTTTTCCACTTCTTCAGCAATTGAAATAATTTCTTAAGGACAAAAAATACTTACACAGGAAATCCATTAATTTAATGCCATGCATTATTACCAAAAGACATTACTACATAAAATGCCACACACAGGTAGAGAATGACTCTGGATGAAGCTAGTGAGTGGTTCAGAACAGCCTGCAAATTCTGTGTAAATGTGGAAAGTTAACTGAAACAGAGTGCAGAAACCTTATGAGAATTAATTTACTTTCAGCAACATGGGAGAAAGATACTCACATGGGTCTTAGCAAGTAAAAACACCCATATAAAATGACATGGTGTCATAAATCATTGGAAACTGTTTTTAATTGCATCTTATATTTATGCTCACAACAAACATGATCTGTTTTACATGGCATTATATGTCAGAAAGCATTATCAGAAGGGCTGTCTTCATTCATGGATGCCATTATTCATCAAAATAATTAAATTTCTGATAGGTTACTCTATCCATATTGATTCTTTGGAGCATCTCTTCAGGACCTAGATGCCAACCATACCAGCAATCTTCTGCATCTTAATGGGGGCTGGCTGAGCAAGGTCAAAAGATGACCCATTTCCTTGAGCTTAAGAGCAACATGAAAAGGTTTTGTCATGAAAAGTGTATCATATAGTAACAAAAAAAACCCTACAAAACATATGGATATTTTTGAAAAATAAGCCTGCTAAAACATATTTCTGAGTAATGTGTAGTCAACTGTATGCTCTATGCATTTTTTCTCACAAGGAGGAAAGAATGTCTGTAAACTTTGTGACCAGTTTTCTATATTCTGAGATACATAACTTGGAGAGGAGGGAACACATATTTGTAAGTTTTTCATCTTTCTAATTTAGTTCTGTTTGTCCCAAAGACAACACATTCAACACCGCATGGATTTCATCAGCAAGTCAAAAACTGAGCTTGAAGAGCATCTGATTTAGTTTTAAGAACATACATAATTTCAAATATTGTTAAAAGAGTAATTTTTAGACAAAGCAAAGGGTGAGTGGCATTGCTGCTTGTAACAGCTGAGGGTCTCTAGATTGAGAACTAACTGATGTGCACACAAGCATTCAGCAAGCAGATATAGTTGATTCACTTTTAGAAAGCATTTAGAGCTACATTGCTTTCCCAGCTACCGGAAACAGGACTGAAGTGTGCACAATATTCAAGCTCTAAACTGTACGTGAGAATCTATTCTCTGTGATGAGTGCTCTAAAATAAACAGAGTATGCTTGCTTCGAGGACATCTAAAAACTCTTTAGAAATGTCAACAACTAATTGTATACCAAGCTTTCAATACCGTAATGAAGTGTCACTTTTTACAGTACATTTTGGAGTTTTCAGAAATCTCTGTATTTAAAAAGAAGTTGAATTAAGGAAAAATAGGAAGGAAAAAATGTCTAAAATGCAAGCAACAAAAAATATAGCAAAATGGTTTATTCCTGGTAGTTTAAAATCCTATTAAGTATTTGGCCATCCCCTTTGAATTCAAACAACAAAAAGTAGATCTTAATAAAGGCTGAGTATTTCTGATTGAGATCTAGTACTGAAAAGAGCATAGAAAACTCTACTAAGAAATGAAAATTTCTATATTCTCTACAGAGAAAGGATAGCATGTCAGTAAAGAGAAGGAATAAGATGGAAAAACATATACTGAGAATAGAAAGAAATATCAAGGATGTGCTCATTGCACAAGGTTTGCCAACTGGGAGCACCGAATGAAGCCGTGGACCTTAGAGAAAAGTAGTGTGCCTAGTTACTTACAAACAGTGTCACGGGTATGTAAATGCAAATAGGTTTGTGTTGCTGTCAAATGGGCAACTTTAAGCCTGTCATTTCTTGGATGAACTACTTGATCTTACAGTGTTGACTGTGTCTGAGTGAAACAAGTGTACACAATGCAGTAGGTGATTTGGGAAGACTGTGTTTGAAACGCGGCGTTCAGCTCTGCAGCCTTGCTTTGTGTGGAAACACAGTCAGTGTGCTGAAATCAGTCACAGCCTGTGAGCAAACAGCCAGTTGAACTGAGCCTTTTGTGTAATCATTTTTGAACGAGATGCACTGTACTGTTTGTTTAACCAGCACTGGCTGTGAAGTACCGCTGTTAGCAACTCCAAGTCGGTATTTATACATACCTATCAATTTCTCTCATTACCTGCTGACTTGTATTTATCCCCTTCAACATCTAAGGCAGATTGATTATACATTTCTGTGCATACAGTTAAATCATATTACTGCATTTGAAAAGGAGAAAGAAGTAGAATTGAACCTGTGAGATTGAATCTAAAGAAAAAGGGAATGACAACAGTTCATAAATGTATGGCAAAATGTTTACAGATCTATATAAGTGGAAAATTCACTCCTTAGCTATTTAGAAACTTTTGTTCTGACTTTTAAGCAAAAAAAGTCTTTTTCCTATATAATTTTACACCATAAGATCTCTATGTGGGTACCATATAACAGATTCATGACAGATATTTTTTCTCAAGGTCATATTTTCAGGGATTTTTTTCCCATTTTATTTTTTAGGGATTTTCTATGCTATGTAGAACACTTAAATCCCTGAAATCTGACTCACTCCAGGAAAATCTGTGTGAGTAAGGACTGGCAGAATTTCGGTCAAGTGAGTGGCATGCAGCACAGCACTGCTTTTAAAGGTCAGTGATCAAGGGGCAGCAGTTTCTTTTAAATTCAACCCTCAAAGTAAATAAAATAAGGAAAACTATGTCTGGGGACAGGAGATGGGACAGCTGCTGCCTTTCTGGTTGATATTCATCAAGCTTTATTTGCCATTTCAGCAAGTCTGGTGTTGGACAATTTAATGGACAAGGACTGGCAACTCTTTCCTGGTTCTGTGATTCAAACAAAAGTCATTACTACTTCAAGTCTGAGCACTACATGCAGACCTTTATTTTGCTCCTGAGAACTGGTAAACTTATAAGGAGCTGGCAGAAATGTTTATTGTTCCATCGGAAAAAACCTTCATGTTGGACAGAATTTGACAAGACAATTGTCTAACAGTAAAGACAGCTGAACAGATACTGCCAGAGGCAAACTATGCAAATTGGATATCTTACACCCTGCCATACCTCCCTAAGTGGGATTTACAGCAGAAACAACATAAATCCAACAAGCTTTTTCTCCAAGCTGTTAAGATATGTTTTCTAATTTCATCTTGGTACATATACATATTCACAGCAAAAGCTCATTTATAGACTTGCCTTAAATAGGAAGCTGAGATTTAAAGTTCATGTGGCTCATTTATTTAGTGCAAGTCAACTTGCACAGTCTAACTTTACAGTCTATATCAAGACATAGCAAGAGTGTAGCCAACAGGTTGAAAAGTGACTATTCCCCTCTATTTATCAATTGTGAGATCACATCTGTGGTCACAGCTGGGTTCAGTTTGTAGCTCCTAGTGCTGGGAAGACATTGGTAGACTGGAGTAAGTTCAACAAAGAGACAGCAAGATGATTGAGGATGAGTTACATAACGTTCAAAGTGGTGTTGTGGGAACCGAGTTTGTTCAGCCTTAAAGAAGCCAAGGCTGAATGGAAACCTAACTACTGTTCACATCTGCTGGGAGGAACACAGGGCTAGGACAAGATGTGTTTGGTACAAGCTGGAACAGGGGAAAGTCTGACTTGATACAAAAAAATTTGTCTTACTGTGAGAGTTGTTGGCAGGACACCCTGTCCAGTGAGGACAGTATCTCTCACTCAGACATACTCAAAACTCTCCTGGGGAGGAGCCATAGCCTGGCACAACCTGCTGCATCCAGACCTGTTTTGAGCATAAGGCTGGACGTGAAGATTTTTGGACATTCCATCCAATACATGGTTCCATGATTCAATGACTCGTGGCTTATCATGGTTTAGGGGATGGAAATTCAAGTGCGCACAAAGCAAAGTACCCACAGTTGCTTTTGAGGTGATGACCCAGCAGCACATTTAATATTGAACAGCCCATTTGCTACTTGATTCCATCTGCCCTTGATGTTAGTGTTTTCATGGCGTTTGGTTCAAGGCGGTGTTTATGGGGCCATTAAATTCCACTCTTTTATGAGCAATAAAAGATCTTGTTTTTTATTAGAAATGCATTTCCATTAAACATTCCACTTGTGCCTGAACACAGAATTGCCTTGTAACAGGGAATAATTCCTTCTTTCTCTTGCATGGGAAGCCAGCCCTTACTGGCATAACAACTTCTAGGAAATTGCACTTCTTGACTTCTTCCAGGAGCCTGGAAGTTTAAGTAAGGAACAGCCTTCCCTTAGCTATGGACTCCTGAGCTGGGCAGATTATAAAGATTTATAGCATTTCACTATACCCTCCAAGACATTAGGAGTAGCAAAAATACATCAAGTTTAAAAGAGTGTGCAGAGTAAGGCACAACAGCAACACTCCTGAGTTCAGTGGAACTGAACTGTGCCAACTACTTGTCAGAGAAGGAAAGGAAAGGATGGCAGGCTGTTACAGCCATGTGTTATACAAGTGCTCTAATTATTAAAACTCATGGCATGCATTTAGGTCTGTTGATAGATCAAAAAATAAATCCTACAATTGGATTGACTTGGGAAATGAATAAACAGGGGTAGGAGAATTGCAACTCCTGGCTCTTTATTTAGTCATCAAAGAAATCTATTTTGCAATAAGCTAGGGGCATTCCATTAACAGTCTCAGAAGTGCTGAAGGACTAAGAGCAAGGCCCTTCCTGAAGAGATAGCCTGAATTAGTAAAGATCCAAGGGGGTTCTCCAGACATGCTTTGAATTTCAAAAACAACTCTAAGTCCCTGAAGTTACTCCTTGATGCTCCCTTAACATTCTCTGCTGTAGATAAGGGGATAATATTGAGCTATAACGAAAGCAAGGAGCATTACCTTTGACAAGGGAAGTGCTTTTGTATCGAGTCTCCTTTGGAAGAAAAAGAGGACAGAAAGGGGAAGAAAGATAATGTTGCTGATCCCTGAAACTACCTTAAATAAGAATGCAAATTTACCTAAGTGGCAGGAAGTAAAGGAGTATTCCTGTTCTGGAGAGCAGCTTCTGTAAGGTTTTGAAAGAGAACTGTTCAAGCATCAGTGCTAGAGCCACAGACAAAGCAAAGTATCCTGGTTCCTATTCTTGTGAACTACAACCAGGGCTGAAGCACGTTTTGGTAAATCAGGTCCCCCAGATATGCACTGAGAAGACAATCCCTTTAATCTCAGAAATTATACCTAGAGAGAGGCTTCAGACACACAGCAAAATACTAAGCAGAACCCATTGACGGATTGATTTCATGAAGCTGGACCCTACCAGCAGCGCAGCAATGTTGGCTGGCACTAGTCCTCAGTCAAGCTGGCTGGCAGGAAAGATGTTTTGAAAGGTTATTGATATAGAACTAAATAAAAGCAGCATCTGTTGTCTTTACCTTTCCAGCCTTGTAAATAAATATGAAATGCTTTATTTTGCTCTTGACAGAGCAGTCTGTAAATGCTTTATTCATCCTTACACCTGCTCTGGCAACAACCACATCTGAGGATCAGAAAATCTGCGCAAGTAGCGGTGCTTGTAAGCAAGGATTTCAGCAGTTTTTCGAAGCAAAGGCATCCCCTTTAAGCTGCCCTAGGAAGCATCTCGGGGACTGGGAAAGCTAAGGAGCAGGATCGGGCGTGCGGCGCCTACACCGCTCGGGTCTGGTACGACTCCCTTTTTCTCCAAATCCCTGCTTCAAGCACATCCCGAGCGCACTGCCCGCAGCCTCTTCTCCGCGCCCGGAGCCCAGCGGGCGGAGCCGGCGCCGCGCCCCGCCCGAGCCCTTCCCGCCGGCGGGGCCGCCCCGCCCGTCCCGCCCTCCCGGCGTGAGG
>VZTJ01004171.1:740506-754578 GCA_013397795.1 Orthonyx spaldingii | reverse complement strand
GGAGTCGGGGGCGGCCTCCTCACTGCGGAGTGAGGGGCTCCGCTCGCCGCCCTGCCCTGCCCTGCGCTGCCCTGGTACACACCGGCTCCTGGGGCAGCAGCCGGCCGTGCCACGCTCGCCTGCCCGGGGCGAGAGGAAGGTAAGAGCGGGAAGGGGACACAGGGCGGCGACGGGATCCCCGCAGCGCCCGAGCAAGGGTGTCTGTCCCTGGGATGGGTGTCTGCACCCGGGGTGGGTGTCTCTCCCCGGGGTGGGTGTTTGCACCCGGGATGGATGTCTCTGCCGGGGGTGGGTGTCTCTCCCCGGGATGGGTGCTTCCCCCCAGGTGCAGCGCCGAGGGGCGGGAGGGAAGCGGCGCCGCATCCCAGAGGCGCCGTTGCTGCCACCTTCGCCTCCGGAAACCCCAGCCCCTTCCCCAGCGCAGGCACTGCGGTCCTGATGGCAATGCTGCTTGCTAATGGAATCACGTATCCCGTCCTTTTTGCTTACTTGCTCTCAGAACCGGCGTAAATCCTCTCTGGGCCTTTCTCGGCCGAAAGTTAGACGCAATTTGATGCTTGACCATGAGGATCTGAGTGCTGGGGGGGGGAATGAAACGGGAAGAAAAACCCCGGTATGGTGCAGTATGCAAGGTGTGCCAGTAAATGCCGTCACCTGGAGAGTTTATACCAAAAAGGAACAGAAAAGGTCCTGTCAAACACTACCTGGAGTGCCACCTTAGTTTTGTCCCCGTTTTTTGAAAGCAACTGATATTTTGCCCACATAACTGTCCCACCGACGATGTCAAACTTGTCCAATTTATTTCATCGCTTGCTGACACACCAGCTCATTTCTTCTTGAAACTGTGGTTATCACTTCTTTCTTCCTCAGCTTTGTCTTATTAACAAGACCAAAACATCTTTCATCAGCCTGAACAGGGCAGTAACAAATAAAATAGAAGTGTCTAAACAAAAGAAGGCTTTGCTAAAAAGGAGTTGCAAGTAGGAATCAACAGAAAGTCAGGGGCTAGAGAAATGGGTGAAAATACTTTTGGGAAGGAAGGGGTGCAATGTGATTTGGCTGAGCTACATCCTTTTGCCTGGATTTAGGGAAAAAAAAAGGGGAAAAAATTAAATTTTGTCAGCCCTCTCGCCTTTGTTCTTCTGTGTGTAGACATGACCTGCTCTTATTTTGCACCGAAAAAAATTATGAGGTTTTGAAGCATGTGACAGTCCTGGGACCTCACCAGATCTCTACTGTAGTAATATATGGAACATAATTCCTGGGTGTAGGTACGGGCCAAAGGAAAATGCTCATCAGAGTTCTGAACTTCTGCATAGCCTTGGCTGTGCAAATTGTGGTGGATCTCTTACATTTTTAAGCTGGTGGACTAAAGGCATATTGATAAGGAATCTCTTCCTGACATCCATTGCTCAGGCTAGTAGTTGAAAACTGATTATATTGCTAAAATCAGCGGGGTACACTGGTATGAGCAGCTGGCACATCTCAGCTATGTGTCTTGAGGTGTTTCACATCTCAGGCTTACACTGCTAATTATTGGATAAATGGTCACTAGACAGTGTGGCATAATTCTGACCTGTTTCTCGGGGGGAAATGCCTTTCAGTTCATGCAGTCGATCTGCTGCTTTTGCAAAAATAGCTCGCCCTGAGAAATGCTTTGGGATATTGTGTGGGATAGAAGCAAGCAAAAAGGGCTCAGTCTCCTGCTGGTAGACAACCCTCCTTGCTCAGTTTGGAAACCATACTGAAGGATGTCACTCACTGATAATTACTGGGAACAGAGGAAGAGCTGAAAACGTACCTCTGTTCCTCTGAAATGTTTCTCTGAAGATGGTAGGAATTAAATGGAACTGATGAAAAAGGAACAAGAATTTTTTAAATGCCACGTTAATCCAAATGCATCAGTAACTGTTTCTTTAGGCCGACTTGAATCTGAGAAGTGTTAAGCTATGTGTAATGCTTGATGGCAAGAAAGTGACATTTCTTCTCTACTCTTGCTTTCCTTAGGGAAGATATGAGCAGGGAAGTAGAGTGAGTAACTCAGGGCTGGCTTTCCCCTCAGTGGTGAACAGTGGTAAGTTTGGTTGGTACTGGTAATTTCTTAGTATTTTCCCAGGCCAAGGAAAGGAGTCCCCAGTTTCACGGTTCTTGGTTAGCGTGCCACCCATGCTCTGGGCAGTTTGCATGGGGACATGTACTTCTTTTTATTGGACTGAAGTCCAAGTCAGCAACTGAAAACCATTCATATATTGTGCCTACTGAAGTCTTAGGGTAGCACAGAATTTGGCTCAGCCTGTGTAAGGAAAGAAAAAAAGAAGTGATTTTATGCCAGTGGTGAAATTCTTACTGACATCAGCAGAGGAATGATTTGCTCTTCCCTATGACTGCAGTCAGAAATGGCTGCCTGATTGGCAGCCTCCAAGGAGCTGTGTTTTCTGAAACATCACACAGAAAGGAAGTATTATATAAAAGTGTGTTTCAATTGTTTCTTGAGTTGATTTCAGCATGAGTAAGTTACACAGTCTTTTCAAAGAAATGCTATTATTTCAGTTCTGTTACAGTGGTATTTTTATTTGCCTTATGGTGCAAACTGTTCTAAAACAAAGTTTCTTAAAGAATGACCCCTGTAATTAGTTCACTGGTATTAAGGAAGGGCATAAACCAGTAAGAATTTAGTAACTATTTAAAGGAAACACTTTTCATTAAGGAAAGCTGGAAGATTATTATGCTAATAAGTCTGGATGGTGCTGTTCCATGTAGAATTCCCATAGATATTACTGGAGGATTTGTGCTAAATCAGCACTAGTTTTAGGTACTGGATTGTAAAAAATTATATGCTGCCCAGCAGGATCTTAATCCTTCTGCATTTACTTTGGCAACCTTTGTCTTTGGAATGCTTTTGAAATCTGTTCCAATTTTCAGCAGGAGTTGTGCCTAAATAATATTACTGGATCAGCCTTCAAAATGTAAGGGCAAGAGAATTTAAATATATTAAGATCTTCTCTTAATCCTGCAATGTAGCTTGTGAGTTAGGAAAGGGATGTAGCTTTAGCTCATTGGTTCTTGTCTTAGCCAATGTGGACCAATTTCTCCACTTGCTCTTGTACTGTTTTGTTTTCAGGGGCAGCTGTGTGGCTTAGACCAGGCTGCTGCAAGGATGGGGCCCCTGGAAGCAGTAGGTGAGGATAACCAGACAGATGAAATGAAAATGGAACTGTTCACTAAGCTGTACTTGACAAGATACACCACACCACTCAATGAATTGGCTCTGGACCCTAAACCAGAACTGAAGGACAGCACAACACTTGTTGAAGTGCAAATAATTCTCATCTTTGCTTACTGCTCCATCATCCTGCTGGGAGTGATCGGAAACTCCCTCGTGATCCATGTGATCATCAAGTTCAAAAGCATGCGCACAGTGACTAACTTCTTCATTGCCAACCTGGCAGTGGCTGACCTGCTGGTGAATACACTGTGCCTGCCCTTCACTTTGGTTTATACGCTCTTGGGCGAGTGGAAGCTGGGCCCGGTCTTGTGCCACCTGGTGCCTTATGCCCAGGCCCTTGCTGTTCACGTGTCCACTGTCACTTTGACTGTGATCGCTCTGGATCGTCACCGCTGCATCGTCTACCACTTGGAAAGCAAAATCTCTAAGCGGATCAGCTTCCTGATTATAGGAGTTGCCTGGGCAGTCAGCGCCCTGTTGGCAAGTCCTCTGGCCATCTTCCGTGAGTACTCGTTGATTGAGATCATTCCTGACTTCAAGATTGTGGTATGCTCTGAGAAGTGGCCAGGGGAGGGGCAGCTCAACTATGGCACCATCTACAGCATCTCCATGCTCCTGATCCAGTATGTGCTGCCTCTGGCAGTCATCTCCTATGCCTACATCCGTATTTGGACCAAGCTCAAGAACCATGTTAGCCCAGGGGCGGGGAATGACCACTATCACCACCGGCGCCGGAAAACCACCAAGATGCTGGTGTGCGTGGTTGTGGTGTTTGCTGTCAGCTGGCTGCCGTTCCACACCTTCCAGCTGGTCAGTGACATTGACAGTCAGGTATTAGACCTGAAAGAGTACAAACTGATCTACACAGTGTTTCACGTCATTGCCATGTGCTCTACATTTGCTAACCCCCTTCTCTATGGCTGGATGAATAACAACTACAGGACGGCTTTCCTCACGGCCTTCCAGTGTGAACAGCGGCTGGACTCCATCCACCCCGAAGTATCAGCAGCTTTCAAAGCCAGGAAGAAACTAGAAGCAAAGAGGATTCAATTCCCTGGGGACTCTTTCACACAACCTACCAATGTCTAAGAAATCTGACTTTAAAGAAGAAATGAATGTGTTGTGGACAAAGAGATAAATCCATTCTGGTACATGCATTTTTAATGCATAGTTTTATTCATAAATGGTGAAAGAACAGTAGCAGGAAAGTCGAGGCAGGTGTTACAATTTGAGGGGAGTTGATTGACATCAAGAGTATGTAACTATACAACTGCAAGGAAATAAAAGGGAGAGGCTTTGTTTATGGCTGTCTCTAACAGGGTAAATATGCTTCCATCCCTCCCGTATCTTCGTGACGAGGGCAGGGTTTGCTGGTTTTGCTGGAGGAAGGCAAACAGCTGATTTGTGGCACAGGAATATTGCTGGTGGGTGCGGGTAGTTTTTATATTAGATGTGGAGAGCAGGGAGTGCAGAAATCTGCCAGGAGAAAGAAGCCTGTCTGGTGGGGGAATCAGCTGTGCTGGTTAAACCTCAAACTTTTCAGGCCCCTTCTCTCCCACAGGCATCTTTTGCAAAGACAAGGGAATTAAGAAGAGAATTATGTTCCTTTTTTTTACTTGTGCTGGAGTATTTCAAACCAGAGCATTTGAAATAGATTAGGTGGTGAAAACAGAAAAGAGAAAAGGAAAACCAAACCCACCCAAGCACCAGATTCAATGAGAGGAAAGGCCAAGTTTTTACATAAAATGGCATGTGGGTTTTGGCCAATCAAATGGGGTAAAAAGTCATTCCTTAAGAATTGGCAGTTATGCAGTTTTTTTGTGAGAAAATCACAAGCCTGTGACTTGATCAGTCATTCCCTGCAGATGCCTGCCTTTCATTCTGGTCTGGGAACAGCTCACAAATGCAGTGCTTTAAAGTGGCATTTGAGGGCAGGGAATGCAGGCTCAGGTCTTCTGTGAGCACTTCATAAACTGCTAATATTTTCATTTTCAGGACCTTCTTAAATGTCTAATGTGTTATTAACTCCACAGGCTTTGAATTGTTGCTGCTTCTGCCTGGATAATAAAACAGCAGATAATTTTGATCCTCTGGAAAGGCTGGTAGATGGTAAAGTGCTTTTCCTTATTGTGGTTTTATGTCACATACTCATCTCGGAGCTTTTTCCATCTTTAGCCTTTGTAAAAATTAAGAACATCTGAATGACTGTAACCTAATAACAGTATGCTATGTTTATGTGATAACTTATCAGTTATTCTGCATGCCGTAGTTAATAGTTAAATTCTTTTTTTGCTCAGGTATAAAATTTTAATCTGTTTACCGTGTTGTACACAGCAATGTTCAACTCTTCTATGTCTTTGTTCAGCGTCTTTGAACTCATTAAAAAGATGAAGAAAATTTCAATCCATGTTTATTTCAAGCTGCCCCATTGCTTATCTAGAATAAAAACAAGTATGACACTTTCACTTGGAGTCTAGTTTGACAGCTACATTTCAGCAGCTTCATTTTTTCTTTCAATTTTTTGTTGTTCCTAAATTCACTGTATTCTCTCTAACAAATTAAAATGCAAGAAAACTCCAGTCCTGAAATGTTTGCAATGTAATGAATAGTATCAGGTCTTTATCAAGTGGAGAAATTCATCTTTGTGTATTCAGCATTTGTCATCATCCTTTAAATATCCATGAAATCATTTGGACTTGGATTTTCATGAGCAGAAAAGGGAGGTCTAGAGAATTAGCTAGTGTTTACTCGAGCAGGAAAAAGTATCCATCATTCTGAAACAGTTTTACAAAAATAGATTAATTCTCCACCATGTTCAGGACGTGATACTGGCCACAAGTTATTTTTGTCTGACTATTAATATCCAAAATGTAAGCTCAAAACTCTTACGGGTGAGAAAGGATTATAGAAGTGTGCAATTATTACGGACATCAATCACATGTATCACTTGACTCTGAACCCTTCATCAAAAGTATTATTACTACAAATAGCCTCCTTTATTTAAAACGCAAATGATTTATAAGTTCTGTTTCAACTCCTTTAAGCCTGTTAGAGTGTGGTGTATAGACAGTTTTGAAGTAACCATGACAGTGTGTGCAAAATCTACAATTGCCAGGTTAATTCTCTGTAATTTAAGTCTGCTTTACATCATCCTGTATAAAAGCAATTAATTACAAATCATCTTTCCGTTTATTTCATGGAATCTTTATTTTGCGGCTTCCTGAGCTTCCTCTGCAGCCATTTTGCTAAGCCAGAACTGGTGCATTGCTTTCCTCTCTGCCTTGTGGAGGTAGTGCCTTGGTCAGTGCCTGCTTTAGGGTAACAAATCTGTGCACAGTGTCCCGCTGCAAGGTGTGGATTTTCCCATGGGCACTTGAAGATGGGATGTGGAAGAGCCAGCACTCACTTGTGCCTCTTGCATGGCTTAGTCACTCCTCGGAGCTGGCTCCTGCTCCAGCACAGCTATGCACTCTAGTACTCGCCCTGATTGTAGGAAAACCTGGCATTTTATCATCAAAAGCAGTAATGTAGCAGCATCCCTTGGGGTTGTCTCAAATCCCAGCTGTCCAAAGGATCTGGAAACTCAGGGTTCATCCCCATTTCCCTGTAAGGGCAAATGAACCTACAAGCAATATCTAACCACTGGACTGAGGAGTCTGCAGGGGACCCTCTGTTTTGCCTCATATAAGAACCAGGATACAGATCTCCCCATTCACGTATTAGTGCTTTAATTATATTTTTAAGGCATTATATTCTTCTCCTGTTGCTTGGGTACAAGTTTTATACAAAGCCAAACAGCAGCATTCACCCATTGACTAATTTGCTAGTAGGCAGCAGGCCACCCAAAAGGATATGTCATCACTGATTCTGGGCAAGAATTTGAACTAATGTACCTCAGCTCTTATCAGTGTGACCTAGGTAGTATGCTGCAGCCTCTCTTGAAGCAGCAAAGTATGTCTACTTAGAGCTGTTCTATTGTATATAAAAGAATTAAACATTGAATATCATGGTTTTACAGGCAGGAGGTTGTGACCTTTGCATGGCACTCGGGTCTAGGGACAAAGCTATCAGAACAGATGCAGACAGAATTTAGGTTAGACCTCCTCTCCCATTCTCCACGAGTACATCTACTGTAAAGATACTGCAATACAGGCAGGATGAGCTCACTGGGCGTAGTGCCATGCTGATCTCTGGGTGGGTCTTTCTTTGGACTCTTATCTGGGGTTGGCTTATAGAAACGAGACATATCCACCATGTAGATGCCATCAGATGTGGTCTAGGATCCTAACTGGCCAGCACTCTTGGCCTCTGTGGAAGAACACATTTTGATGCCTTGCAAATTTTACTGGCAGAAATGCATCTCCAGGCTTCGGCAGCAAGTCCATAATTAGACAGGTCCAGCTGCAGCTGGACTCGCCTGTGCTCTCCCAGCACTGGCTGGGGACCAGGCAGCTCAAGCCTGGAGGCAGAGCTGCACTCAGGCACTCTCCTAAGGCTGTAATGCATTTGCCTCGGAGAACACAGCGCTGTGCTGCTTCTGGACAGGTGTTAAAGTCACATTGCCTGTTAAGGGTACAGCCACCGGGCTACAAGTGGAGAAACCATCCTGAGTGAGCTGCTAGGATTTTATAGGAGGCCAATGAGGATGGGTTTTAGTATGTGGGGACAGTGCTGAACCCTCTCACTGAGCCCTGTGAGTGAAGAGCCTTCACTGAGAGTTATTTCCATGTAGAGCTGCAGCCTGTGACTGAACAGAAAATACATCATTGTTAATCTGAGAAAAAAGTAGATCTCAGGCCATAAGCAGTTAAAATAAAAGAACTAAGCCTTGACAACAAATAGGTTTAATATACATATCTATTTATATAAAAATTGTACAGCAGAGCTGTGCAAAAGTTGTTTTGTAGAATAAGTGTGAGGAAAATAGTTGTCTATCTGTATACCCCTGACTTCTATACAATGTGTAATGGACATACATACCTTGTCAGCATACTAATAACTTAAGTTAGGTTAACACTAAGAGTAATAACTGAATGGAAAATATTATCTAAATTTTATCTGTCAGACCACAAAAAAAATCACTGAATTCATGGATTAGTATAATCCATTTCCTTGCTTTGTAGTTTCTAAACTCTCTCCAGGATTTTCTTACATTAATCCAGATCATGACCTTAAGGAATGAGTTTTGTCTTTGGATGCCTGAATTATTTACCTAGTACTGTCATTATGAATGCCACTCCACAACAGGGGAACTACTTTGTGCCAAATTACAGCTTCTTTGCCCTAAAAAGCTATGAGATGTATGTAAATCCAGGCGAGATTGGTTTTGCTAAAGACCTGTGTGCTGCAGTACAAATGCTTATTTATGCAATCAGTAATGATTTTCATATCTCATATTGAATTGGCTGTCATTTTAAAAGGAAATTAATACAAGTGTAGTGAGGAACTCTGAAGCTGGTAAAGCTGGAGAAGTAAAGTCACAGGATGAGCTGCTACTTCAAAAGGAAAGAAAGAGAGCGAGAACAAGGCTAGTGAAGATATTGATTTATAGGCTTTCATTCTTCCTTTAGTCTGGGCAGCAAGAGAAACGTGTAGAAATGAAACCAGGACAAATGAAGACATATGTATGAGGGACAGTGTTGCCCAGGGAAACTGAGGAACTCTGAGAAGAAGTTCCCGTGATTGTTTGAGCCTTAAAACTCACATCATGTTCGCAAGCAAGTAAATCTGTACCTGTACATGACTTCACCTAAATGAAATATAGCTGAGCAGCTCTGTACTGGTAAGGTATCAGAAGCAATGGATGTGTTATTAATTCTAGCCAGGATATGGGATGAATAATGTATACAAACTCCTCATAAGCTCATTTCAGATGGAATATAGGAAAAAGTTGGTGCTTGCATTAAAATCTTTTCCCTCTCAGATTTCACTGACCTCCTGGGCAAGGAAGAGAGCTTCAACCTGTAAAACTTAAAGTCTATGGAATTACGTATCTGTTGGATGGAGACACGGTTTAGCTTGAAAAAAATGATTAGAATTTTTGTTTTGCTGATCTGCATAAGAGAAAAAGGCTGTAGTTTGCCTCTTGGACCTGGAGCTGAATCTGCAGAACTGGAGTTTATATGAAACAGACTTTTATTTGTACACTTCACAAACCTCATAATCTACTAACTCTGCTATACAGGATATCTTCAACAGCAGAATCCATGCTTACACACCAGGCGAAACTCTTTCTTATCCCTTCAAGTTTGGATAGAAAAAGAGAAGTTTAGGACAATTCTCCTATTTACTAGCATCCTCCAAAATTAAGAGTTATTTGTAGCCAACTGGATTTTCAACTTTGTTGGCATTGCTGTGACTTACTAATTTATTTAAGGTAGCCAAGCTGGTGAAACAGCCAGCCTTGCTCTTGTTGCACTCTGGTTTGGGGCAAGCCCATCTCAGCAGAGCATGGCTACAGTTCCTCAACGAACCAAACCTGAGGGCTGGAGCTGAGGGAGAGACACCCTTTCTCAGTGGATTCTGAGGATTGCTCCCAGCAGCTCAGCTGGGGAAATATTTTGAGTTCTTCAGTGTTTCAAATCTCAGTTTATGCCGCTGTGAGGACAACACATGTTGCATTTGGCAGTGCTTTATCCCGCTTGCACTCTAAAGTGGCTGACTCCACAGAGTGTAGGTGTGTAAGCACCACATGTCTGCTGCCTCTCCACTTCAGTGTAGCCCAGCTTCCAGAGCTCACATAGACCTGGCAGTAAGTGTTCACAGGCACCCTTGGACTGAGCACATGGAAGCTGTGCGCTGTAATGGGAAGAGTGAGGGCAGTGAGGCTGAGCTGATGACATGGTGGCTGTGGCAGTTCCCCTCAGGGAGCTCATCCTTAGCTCTAATTAAAACTTGCTCTCATACTTCCCATTCTCTCTTGCACTGATGTGGCCTGAGGCACCAAAAGCTGATGGCTGCTTCCCATTAATACGTGAAGCAGGTGGTGGTGGACTGCCACTTCGGCAGTGCATTTCTTCTCCGTGCCTCCATCAGCTGCACTACTCATACCAGAACTGAACTGGCAGGGAGATCCATGGGGGAAAATATTTTTCAGATAAGTGTTAAAGCCCTTGTACTGACAAGAACACTGGCTGACGGGTGGTTTTGCAAAATATAAATACTTTAAGACAGAGCTGGATGCAGCCATGGTGGGATGGGAGTGTGCAGCAGCAAACCTCTCCTCTGTCACCACAGCATGAACCACACAGAACTTCTGCAGGCCAGTATGGTGTGCAGGGACCAAGAAACTCCTTCCAGCTAACATCAGTTCCTGCATCTGTAGGTGACAGATGCAAATATAGCAATAGGCATACCCAGTTTATGGTCTTCAGTGTTGAAATCACTCATGAGTCATATTAAGCCAGAAGAATGATTCCAAGGACAAGTAAAACTAAAAATTATGAAAGGGCTAAGCTGTAATATAGGCAGTCTCACTGTGCATAGCAAGTTTGCTTTCTTCTAAGCTAAAAGTCCATGGTTATCTCAGTTAACAAATCAAAGATAAAGGAAAGATAGGAAGAGAACTCACTGCATTCAGAATCTTTATTTTATTTGCTTGTTTTCTACTAATGGGGCAGCAAAAGGGTTTATATCCAACTCAGTGTATAATTGATTACCAGGACATAAATTGAAATGAAAAATCATGCACTCCATAATTGCTATTCAAAATCCTAAGCTTGCAATATACCCTGAAAGTATGCTTTCTGATTTATCTATCCCATTCGTCATCCTTTCCCTCTTAGTACTTGTGCCTGTGCTATGAATTCTGATTTTAAACATCAGAAGAAGCTGCCCTTCTGACTTTTAAGTTAGCTGGAAACCCCAGTGCTGTGTTGGGTTATTCTTGATAAGCTACTAACTAATATCTCTCGTGATCTCTTCTTCTATCTTGGGCTATAACAGCAAGTAGTAACTCCCTCTAACCTTACTTTATGTTTATTATTTAGCTATTCCTGACAAACTCCTAGAACACTTCATAATCTCATATGCATCTATTGCATATGCATGATACAGCTAATTTCTGGCTTCTCTGGCTTTCCTATGGCAGAATATAGCTGTTCCAGTCCATTAAAAAAAAAAAAAATCCAATTCATCATTTTTATTGCTCGCTTTGCTACTTCTCTGAGACATAACACAGATGATATAATAAAATTTTTCTCTCTCTCTATGAGATTATATACATAGAAAGATTGGTACTACAATAAAGGAAATTAGAATATTTGGCTTCATAATGCTTAAATTTTGATTTCTGAATAAAGACCCAAACTGCTTCAAATGACTATGCAAACTCCAGTAATTTAGCATTAATAAAGCAGCAGAAAGTTCTGCAGGGGTGCTTGACAGGACAAGACAGCAGAATGAAGCAGTTATGTGACTTGAAAAATTCTGAGCTTTGGCTCAAGAAGGCATTTTGCTTACCTGTTTTGTCCTGTTACACAGGAAGTTGCTTGTCCCTTCTGCTGGCAACAGGTGTTCATAGTGTGGTTTCTGCTGCTGAAGGGATAGGTTCCTGCTAAACAAAATGCACAGGCTTTTGTGTGTGATGCTGTCAGAACTGTACAGTGTCCTTGAATACCTCCCCTTTCATGTTTGGTTGCTCATCTTCCCACCCAGTTTTCTAGAGAAGAGATTTTCCTCTTGGGATCCGCAAGTGACAATCCTTCATGGTCTGTTTACAGCCTTATGTCTTCACAAATCCTAAACAAGTGACATTTAAACAGTGGGGAAGAGCCAACAGTGCAAGCAGGACCACAGTTCTATCACAGAAAGCCTCCCTGTTTGACACAAATGAAATGCTGACTTGTCAAAGAAGAACAGGTAAAATGGGGAAAGTCAGAGCACTGATGACTTTTTTTGTTCCTGTGCTCATAATTTCAGGTTAGAAACTGCATTAATGTTTTTCTGTTGAAGTTACACATAACCAGTATCACAGTTGCTGAGATGAAAAATAGACTAAAGAGGTAAATTAGGACTGCTTTTTCCAGCACAAACAAACTGAAGTGCACTTCTAATCTTTGTACCAATGTGATTCTTGCTGTTGGTGTCTATAGGTGAACTCCTGCAAGCTGATGTGCTTGCTGCTGGACTTTCTGTTCCCAAAAGAGCTAAAAAGATAGAGAAAGGCAAATTTCAGTGGAAGATGCTTTTGAATTTATTCTTCCAATTCCATTTTATTCCTTTGAAAATCCGCCCATAAGGCATTTCATGCCTTTACATGTACATACCCTTAGCTCACATAGCCTGCAGGGGAGGCTTGGCAGCACCTGACTGAAATTTCATTGGACCTGTCCTACCTCTCTGACTGAAGGTGGCTAAGTAGCAAGCCTTCATTTTACCTGGATAATTTGCAGCCTTAATTAAGCATATATGCTCTCAGACACAGGCTGGAACACTGTCAGGATGGAAAACTTGCAGACACTCTACTGTCCTTGGTTCACCCATGAGGATGCACCAAGTGTCAATAATCAGACCCTCGAAGCCCTGCCCATCTGCAGGTCTCCCTAAGACTAACATCTAGCAAAGCCTAGTTTGCCACACTTCTTTCCTTACTTTGGAACCTACACCTCAGGATGTCACTGTGGAGTGGCTTTTAGCAGTGTTACTTGGAAAAAAGGGGTGCTACTTTCTCTGTCTCCAAGGGTGTTTTAGACACCGTGTATTTGTCTGTAGCACTTGTTCAGAATCTCACCACAATAACCCTCCTGAAAAGCAGGGTAGGTGGGAAGGCCCTTCATGTAGCCAGGTTTTTAGCTCTGCCTGATTTCCTGGGGCACTTCACTGATCACTCCTGGATACTTCCCTCCTGACTGTCAAGAGGTCAGGCTTTAATACTCAGAAATAATTTGGGTGGCTTCAGTCTGTAACCAAGACCACTATCATCCTTCCTTCCTACCTCCTCCCTGAGAAGGGTGCTGCTGACTCTCATTTCCAAACAATCCTGCTTGATGTCACGGAGACAAAACATGGAACTGGTTTCTTCAAAACACCATGAAATTGCTTTTGCAATTAAAAAAAAAAAAACAACAAAAAACTAGCTCAGCACAGGGCAGAATTTGAAATTGGAGTTTATGAGTTAGTTGTTTTATATCTGAAAGTCCTATACAGCCACATTTAGAGTTTTATCCTCTCAGACACTGCCAAGAACCTTTGCCTGATGCAGATTTCAGTTTCTTACTAGACACTTTTCAGAAGGAAACAGGTGAAAGCCAACCCTGAACACAAAATCCAGCCTAGTTTCTGCATCCAACCTTAGAGAAGGGCAAAGTCTACACAGGGAGAATTGCCTATTAGAGTTCAACCATTCATTGGATTTTCATTTTCTATTAACACACAGAACTTAATTGATTTTTAAAACAGCTTATTTCAAAAGTATGGTCCTAGGCAGTGTTCCTAGTATATAATTATAATGTGACTGCTGGACTGGTAAAAGGGAGATGTAGGCTATTAAGGCACAGATGTGTTCCCATTGCTTGTAATCTTGGAAACACTTAATGCAGACCCTGCTAGATCCAAACACTGTGGCACCTAGCAACTGAGAAGTGCTTCAGTCCTAATGTATGTTGGGAGGTATTTTATTCAGATGAACAGCGTGCCACTTGAGGTCACGATTGCTTTGTAAATCCATACTTAGGAGCTCTACTGAGCCCTGTAAAATTATACCAGACCAAAATATTGCTTTTCATAGAAAAAACTAAAGACAAGCCTGATGTCTTATCTTATTTTACCCTCACTTATTTGCTATGTTTAATACAAAACTATTAGCTGCCTAACACTGAAACTTGTCTATCCTTTTTCTTTTTTTTTT
>VZTJ01004171.1:686371-740463 GCA_013397795.1 Orthonyx spaldingii | reverse complement strand
TTTTTTTTTTTCTTTTCTGAGAGATGCTTGATTTGGATGGAACAATATTTAAAAAAGAGAGAGCAAAAAGTCATATGTTGGCAAATATATCTGGAAATGATAGAGTGGACCATTGGAAAAGAAGGAAAAGTGTTTTTCATGCAGAAATTTGTATTAAACACTTTTTTTGCTGTCACAAAATGTAGCTAAACACTCCCATTCGGTGTTTTCCAAAGCAAAGCAAAAGCAGAATAGCAGGCATGTAAGCTGGTGACCAGGTTCTCAGCTCCCATAAATTGGGTCAGTATAGCTCCACTGCACATAGTATTACTAAGACCATTTATATCCCATTGTGGCACCAGCCTGAAGAACTCCCCCTTTCACACTCTCAATTTCAGATAGAGGCAATAAAAAGAAATGCACTACATTAGCACTATGACAAACTTTTTTCATATGCCCTACTTTTAGCTCTTTGGAGCTTTGTTTGGATGGATTATTGGTAAATGGGACTTGTATCCTCCATCTGAAACCCCTCTTGAGGCAGGAGGGAGAACAGAGGAGAGAGGGGCTCTGCAAGCCAGAGCAGCCAGGGCTGTGGTCACAGCAGTTGCCAGCAGCAACGGGCACATGGGAAGAAAGGCTGGTGAGTAACTGGAAAGTGGGAAGCTCTTGGGTAGGAGATGGAAATGGAGGTTCCTGAAAATGGGATAACAACAAGATGGGGGATTTTACTGCAAGAGAGCTCGAAATTACACAGTATGGGGATAGAAAGGAGAAGCTGAGGTCTTAGAGCCAGGAGGTAAAATTTTATAAAAGAACAACTGTCTGAAATGGTAACAGAGTCAGGAATTAGAGCTGTAGTCAGGAGTGGGTAATAAAAAGAGCCTTTTCCCAGGCCTATTAACCCCATATCTTTTAGGTGCCCTTTTTACTCAGCTAAGTGTTTGAGTTGGCAATCTGTGATAATGGTGATATGTGCTGATCTCCATACTTTCTAAGTATTGTTATGAAAATTGAAAAAAAGTTCAAGGGCATTTAATCACCCGAGCAAGAAGGTTTACCTGTCTTTGTGTTCTTTCTTTTAGTAAAACCAAATATTTTATTCTGATTTTGTCCTAGAAGTCACAAGATTTGAGGATATGCCAGGGAAAAACTATTCTCACAGATTTTAAACCTGATGCAGTTCCCTGTTTCTCCTCACTGCAAGATGAAACCATTTCAAATTTAGCAACCTAGTGGACAGTCCAAATGAAGCCTGAAGCTCCTCATCAGCAGCCAGTTACCTTGGCTTGAGTTTCAGCAATCCAGCTGATGGCTGGCAGTTGCTCCTTCATCTGTTCTTGTTCCCATAGAAACAGAGAGAAAAGAGTCAAACTTAGATAAAGCTTTTTTTCTTTCCCCCCCCCCCCCCCCCTTCTTTTTCTGGTAGAAAGAACAGCAACAAAGATGTTCATGAAGTGCTGCTTATTTTCCGTGACCTGGGGCTCTTTTTCATTGGAACTGGCAGAAAGTAAGCAGCCAGCCACAGAACCATAAGATCCTGTGGAAACTACAAGAAATACAGGCTCAAGTGAGATAGAGATATTGAGATATTTCCTCAGGAAAGCATACAGACTATGAGTCAACAGCAGTAAAAGATCAGTAAGAGTTTACCAGATGAAGAAGTAAACAAAAAAGCATGAAAAAACCACTTGTAGGTGTGAGTTCCTCTCTTTGTAATTTAATAGTATTCATTGACTCTAGTGAGCAAGGAGCAGACTGTATTGTTTGGGTTTCTTTCATTATTCCATGTGCAGGCATGATCAAAACATTTGCTGAAATTGAATTCTTCCTTTTGTTGTAACCATTTTCTGTAAAACTACAGCCTGGTTGATTTGTAAGTGCTTGTGCTCACGCATCTTTTGGGCAATATGGTGCTTTCACTTAATTCTCTTGAAATTATTCTGGTTCTCTAATGGTGCAGAGGAGCAGCAGTTAGCCCAATGAGTGTGTTTTACAGCACACATTCCTATAAAAACAAGACAATTTTACTTGGCATTTAAATGTGCCAAAAAGGAGAAGAAAATATCTCTCCCAGGACGGCATCTCTCTTCCCTCAAAATTGGTGGATTTTTATCACTACAGTGAGTGCTGCGCAGCCCTTGACAGGGTGGAGAGATGGGAAGAGAATCATCTGAAGTTGAACAAGGATGCGTGCAGGGTCCTGCACCTGGGCAACGTCCTGCACCTGGGCAAGAATAACCCCCTGCACCAGTGCAGGCTGGGGCCGACCTGCTGGAAAGCAGCTCTGGGGACAATACACCAGCAATGTGCCCTTGTGGCTGAGAAGGCCGATGGTATCCTGGGGTGCCTTAGGATGCTAGGCTGGCAAAGGAGGTGATCCTGCCCCTCTCCTCAGCCCTGGTGAGGCACATCTGGAGTGCTGTGTCCAGTTCAAGGGAGACAGTGAAGCTCTGGAGCAGCTCCAGCAGAGGAGAACAAAGATGATGAAGGGATTGGAGCATCTCTCTTGTGAGGAAAAGCTGAGGGAGCTGGGTCTGTTCAGTGTTGAGAAGACAAGACAGAGGGGACCTCATCAATGTCTATCAGTATCTAAAGCGAGGGTGTCAGAGGATGGATCGAGGCTCTTCTCAGTGGTGCTGAGCAACAGGACAAGAGGCAGTGGGCAGAAACTGATGCACAGGAAGTTCCACATGAACATGAGGAAGAACTTCACTGTGCAGGTGGCCAAGCACTGGCACGGGTTGCCCAGAGAGGTTGTGGAGTCTCTCTCGCTGGAGATGTTAAAAAACCATCTGGACACAATCCTGTGCCATGTGCTCTGGGATGACCCTGTTTGAGTAGGCAGAATGGACCAGGTGATCCACTGTGGTCCCTTCCAACCTGACCCATTCTCTGATTCTGTGATCTTCCAGACAGACATGTCACATATGAATGACAGTGCTCCTTCTGTCAGATTCAGACTAATCACTGAATCGTCACAAACATCCATCATGCCCAAAGGTTATCATTTTTTGGTTCTCTTAGTGAGACATTACAGGAGCAGCTGGAAACCCATTTAAAGCCATTCTCCAGACAGATTTGGTAACAAGCTGGAAAGGTGTCCATCGCAAAAGTTGTTGTAATGAAAAACACCATTCTGGGAGCTAGTTTTCATACTGTGACATGATTTCATGACATTTTTGGTGAGTTTTCATGATAATTTAGAATTTTACATATGCAGACACTGATTCCTGTGGTCTTCATACCTTGGCAGCCTTGAGGTACTTCTACTGCAGCAGATGAAAGAGCTAACTGAGCTGGTGATTGTCAAGGTAACAAAATGGGTAAGGAAAACAAACCCTCTTGTCTGCTCTTATGAGAAATACCTGTTTGCAATAACATTTTCACATTTTAATGTAGCTGGGAGGGATTCTTGATGGTTTTCATTAGTAAAGAACATTTTAGGATTTTACTTTAAGTGTATTTGCTAACAAGAGCGCTGAATTTTCTTTCATAATTTTCTTCCTTGCAGTGGAAGGCAGCAATTTTACATGTTACAAAAAGTCAAATAATGGTGCATCATGCCTCTCCTTAAAATCTGGTAGATAAAAATCTGCAATTTCAGTTTGAAACAGCAAAGAGTTGAAAACAATTAAATGTACTTATTTATTGATTGATTGATTGATTTATAGGAGATAGATGAACCTAGATTCGCTGCTTTACTATTCTCTCTTCTTGATGCCCTATACACCAATTCATTCAGTGTCCCTCACAGCTGACTCAGAAACGTGAACTCTGAACATGGACTCAGTGTAACTTATTTTTATTCACAAGCTGAGACAAGCAAGGTAACAAGGCAAGCTCTGACTTCCTCAATTGTCTTCCCTATATCAGAGATTGTACATTTTGTATATAGAAGGTCAAGCTGCAAATTACTTACAGAATGTAGGAGTTTATTTTTTAGAGCATCAGAATGAATAGACAAGATTGAATCAAAGGTCTGTCTAACCCCAAAAGGCCAGAAGAGGTGAATAATTGATGGGGAGAGAATAGTGACAGAGCAGGCATATAACGACAACTCCCCCCAGTACATTCTGTTTTCTGGAGACCTACACACACTGCACATTGGTAATCTATATTAAATAAATCCTTCAATACTAGAAAATTGTTATATTTCAATTCCAACTTGTCCAAGCAAACCTGACTTGCTTTTTATACTTATTCAAGCACTTAATACTCCCTGGCCAAGAATACAAGGTTTAAATATGTGTTGCATGAAGGATTAATTCTTCTTGGGTTTCTTTGCATCTGAATCATTGTCTTTATTTTTTGCGGTCTCTCTCAACAAACAAAGTTCATGAGTTTCCCCATAAGAGTCTGGAATACCTTTGCCTTGTGCTCACTGATGAAAAGATCTGCCAACCATTTGCTTACCTAAAGCTGCACTGTAAGAGAAATAGGGACTTAACCTTCAGCAAATCCTATTTAAACCAGAGGCTGAACTGTCTCCATTAATAAATGATGATTTGGGTGAAGATAAAACAAGTACTAGAAAATCAATATTTAGTTATTATCCAAGGACACAGGCTGTTTTTATCTCTTTTCACATGAAATTACATAGTAATACATTCAACATTTTGCTGATTGGCTTTTCATCAGCAATTCATTTCTTATAAAAGCAAGCAGTAGCCCAGCTGTCAACAAAGGGCAGGCATCATGCATCTCATTATTTGAGACATGAGAATCTAACAGGGAAATACTGCTGCTTCCAAATCTTTCCTCTGCTGTCTGTATTTAGTGTTGCTGTGAATATGCTTGTGGTGCTTTTGAAGGGTGTTGGACTGACATCAACAGATGGCTGAAAAGAGAACTTGTCTTCTGCACCCCCAGGTTCAGGAAGAGCAGGGACAGTAGGCACATCAGTCAGACTGATGTGATATACTACTAATTACATGCCATTTCTCATAATCCAGGTTTCTCTGTATCCTTCAGTAGGACTTTTGTTTGCAGGAGCGCAGGCATAGGATGTGTGCACATCTGCTGAAACCTCTAGGCAGGTTTGAAGTAGGTGGTTGAAGCAGTGTGAGGTTTCTTCTCTTGAATGTCTTCTTATGAATCATGGATGTTTGATCATTTTGAATTATGACCTTTTTTGAGTGTTGTATGAAAGAAGATTAGCACTCCTCTTGGTATGGATGGAAGAGCCCTTGCGACCTATACAACATGCGTACAGTTAAGGCACTGCCACCTACTTTGTGGCACCTAACCATATTTAACCCAAAGGAACAGCATGAAGTTGTGTCAGGGGAGGTTTAGTTTGGATATTAGGAAAAGGTTCTTCACCCAGAAGGTGGTTGGGCACTGGAACAGGCTCCCCAGGGATGTGGTCACAGCATCAAGCCTGACAGAGTTCAAAAATTTGGACAATGCTCTCAGGCACGGGGTGTGACTCTTGGAGCTGTCCTGTGCAGGGCCAGAAGTTGGAATCAATGATCCTTGTGGGTCACTTCCATCTAAGAATATTCTGTGATTCTATGACAAGGCTAAAGGCTAATATTTAAAGTTGCTGCTTATCCAGATTCACTGGTGGTTGTTCAAAATTATTTCAGACTATTGAACTGCATAAACATGACTATTCCAGCACTTGAGGTAGACACACAAATGCACAGAACCCCTTACTGTAGGTTACAGAAAACTTCTAAATGCATCTGTCAGGTGTACAGCCAGAGCTGACTCAGGGTTTCTTCACAATACAGGTAAAATTCAGGTTTCAGATGTGGAGTGGTAAAATTCCCTTTTGCCTCCTTCTTGCAGGTGTAACCCTCCTTCCCACAATGGAAAACAGAGCTGTGCCCCATTGCCCTGCACTCTCCTGCCTGGCGCTGAGCCTGTGCTCTGGGAAGGAAAGCAGCAGGTACTCCTGGCCAGAGCGGGGCTCAAATAGCAGGAGTGAAGGTGCCAAAACCTGCTGCATTCATCCATCATTTCTGAAGTCTCCCTGTGCAGTACACCAGGGAGTTCGGTGTGCAGTGGCAGTGGGAAGGCCATGCAGATTAATATTCCCTCTTCCTCAGTGCTGGGCTCTGTACCATGGCATGTGCTCTTTCAGTATTTCAAATCTTTTTTGGGGTTTATTCACTTTCCATATGCACCAAACAGGATGCTACCAGCTCATTAATATTCCGCTATGCTGTGGCTGGATCCTGAAGCTCTCATTCAGGCAACAGCTCTGCTGCATTGCATGAGACCAGCAGCGTAAGCAACAGCTGCCTAGCTCAAACCACATTATGAACATTGTAGGCATAAAATGATTAACATAATTTCTAAAATCTAAGGAAAATTTAGCCATGGCTAATTTCCCCAGACACTCTAGAAATACCTTTTTCTTGTTTATGAGGTATATAGGTCAGTCAAGTGTTATCAGTAACTAGCATTTAATGAGAAAGCTGATGCTTTCTCTGCTTCAGTCATCAGTTTTTCTAAAGCTGACTCTATTCTCAGAAAACTGGGTTGTTTTTTTTAAAATATATATAAACATACAAGCAAGCAGCACAATATACTGTACAGATGAGCAATCTCTGTCGTCATATTCATCAGGAGCCTCTGTCACTCCTCCTGTACATAGCACTTGTTCTCCCATTTACTAATTCTTTAAGGACTGACCTGAAATTTTACCGTTTATCATGATTCAAGAGCAGAGCACAGCCAAGCTGTTTCAAAAGCACACTGAAGCACAGTTTGTACCCCAGGCCCTGCAATCCTTCTTTGACAGTGTGTGTTGAACTAGACTAGGAAAATGATCTGAAGTATTCCAGTCCCACATGTATTCTGAGCAAGAAAGGCGCAGAAGAAGACAACAGTGTGGGAGGAGAGAGTTGCCCTTTCCTAAGCACTCACTCAAGTGCACTGACAGACACCTTGATCAGTATGGGGATGGTCTGGCTTGGTGTTATAAGCATAGTTCATACTAAATTTCTGACTTCTCTGCCCAGTGTCTGGAATATCTGTTACCTGTGATAAAGACCTTGGCACTGTTAGCTTGAAAGTCACACAGAGCTCCCTATCTACCTGCAGTCCTGCATGTAAGGAGTGAAAAAAAGCCCATGAAGTGCATTAGAGATGTTTTTCTTCTGTTAAAAATGCTTAGCAAAATTTTTCTGTAGAAAAATGTAAACAGTCACCACCTTCTGCAGCAACACAAAAGGAAAAATCAATTCAAATTATACAGAAGGCAGTATGGCTGCCCATGGACTTTCTGTTCTCAGCATTTTCTAACCCCTGAAGTAACCAGTCAGCGATAACAATCAAAGACAATGAAGCAAACACTTCTTGAAAGGACTTATTAAACAGTACTGTCACATCATATAATCATGGTCTCATCTAATATGCCTTATTATCCAATTATTCAGTATTTACAAATGTTTGATCCAATGTGATGGGGGGCTTTCCTTCCTTTTTTTTAAGGTTTTGTGGAGTAAATAATTAAATATCTAAATACAGAAAAGGGAAAAAAAAATCAAGACACTGAGCAAGTCAGATGATGAAAAAAAGTCAGATTTGGAATGAATCCCAAGTGATTTTCATTTATTCACTGAGTTAAAACAATTTCCTTGTAAGACATTACAGATTCACTACACAATGTTGCTCAAGAATGACACTATATTTATAGTGAGCTATGAAGTACTGTGAGACAGAAATTAGACACATTGTCTTCAAAGCTTGACACAAGCTAAATACAATATGGTGTCATGACAAAAGAGAAAAATAAATGTATGAAACTTATGCAAAAAAAGTTTAGGTAAATGTTGCTGTTTATTACTTGCCACATACTGGTACCATTTCTCCAAAGTAGTAAACAATATGCTATATGCTTCTGATAGGAAAAACACTTGTTTAAATGGTGCAGCTTTAGAAACAAAATAGCATTACTTTACACTTATTTTTAATTATAATTTTCTGCAAGGTTTCATTTTAATTTTTTATAATTTAATATGATACCACATAGTTTCAAAATACTGTTCCAAGAGCTGCTAAAATTGCCCAAAATGGTGTTGAAGAAATCCACTATTAACAGAAATAACAGCAGTCTTCAGTCTCAGATCATAAAATCAAAATACAATGGAAAAAATGTTTGATTAAAAATATCAAAGTTACCAGTAGCTATAAATGAAACTGGATTAAAGGCATATAACCTCTAGGAAAAACTGTTTAAAATGGCAGGTTGTAAATGGATTGAAAGGTAAGTTCCTTGCACAGAGCAGAAAGACTAAAGGACATGGACACGGCCTGTGATGGACACACGTGTCCGCAGGAACATTCTGCAGTCTCCTGCTCCATAGACATCACGGAACATAAAAATGCAAACAGCCAGGCTGGCAGTGCCAGGGCTGTGGCTGAGCAGAAAGTGCCATTGACAAGAGAAAACTTCTGAGGAAATTGAAAAAAGTTGCTTTTACAAAGACTTCTGAAATCTTTCCAAGTTCTCCAAAGCAAATGACAAAACTTTCTAATGCATCTAAAATGACTTTTTAAAATTAAAAATTAGTAACTACCTTTTTGTGGCATTTTAGTTTTTCATTGTTCCAGTAATATGTAATGGTAGTCTCCTAACTTTATTTCAATATAAGAAAAATATAAATCTACCAGAATGTGGAATAACTGGAAAAGTTGTCTGGTTTTGCTTTGAAAGTCCATGGGAAGACTTTCCATTTTCATCTGAGAATCAGA
Source organism: Orthonyx spaldingii (assembly GCA_013397795.1). NCBI lineage: Eukaryota > Metazoa > Chordata > Aves > Passeriformes > Orthonychidae > Orthonyx > Orthonyx spaldingii. The sequence goes on along the minus strand of VZTJ01004171.1, from coordinate 731,775 downwards.
TGAGAGTAAAGCAAAAGGATGACGAAAGCTGGCTACATTAGAAATGCATTTATTAGACAATAGCAGAACTAGGTCAGATTGTGTTAAGAGTACATGTGTTATAGGGGAAGGACCAAAAGTAAAGAAAGTGTGGAAAGGGATTCATTGCCTATCAAACTGGGAGGAAGATAAAATGTGAAAACAATTGAATCTCTGAAAGATTACAGTATTATCAACATTAAGAATATTGATTAAAAAGATTAGCATAATTGACAATAATTTCACATTGTGTAAATTTAAAGTGCAAAGAACTTCAAGAGGCGAGAAATGATAAACCAGTGTTGTCAAAAGAAAAAACATTCTCTTCCTGCCTATGTTTACTTTTCAAATGTGTTACATCATGACTTTTTCAGTGAAACATTGAGATTTTTATTAAAGCAATTTTTATAGGCTGTGCTTGTTTTCTTTTAAAAGCAAAAGTAGAATTTTCACTGAAAACAATCTCAGGGTTTCATTATTTACAATGAAAATTGTAGAGCCTCTTCAGAAGAAGAGACATTTTCTGATCCAGATACCTTTGGATATCCTAGAAAAAGGCCTGCAAGTGTATTCATGATGGAATAGCAAAGACAGAAATTGAGAGAAATAAAAGCAGCTTTGGAAAGGACATCTGTGGAAACAAAGATAAATGAGTGCTTTAAAAAAATATTTATGCTAGGCTGATTCAAATCACATTGTGAGGCTGGTGAGTCATGGAAAGCAAGAAAATAATAGGATTAAACAGGGAACTGCCTTGAGAGATGGCTAAAGCTCATACCTGCCACCACACTTCCCAAAGTGATGGTCCTCAGGATCCTGGGTCACCAGCTGAGGAGGAGCCATCCCCTGGCAAGGGGCAAGTTGAGTTGTCCTACAAAGCTGTGGTAAAGCAGAACAGGCAATTAATGTAGGGAATCGCGTGCACATGAGCTTCCGATTTGCTTGCATCTGTTTACCCTAATAAGCAAGCAGTTAGCTCTGGCTCCATGTACCCAACCATACCAGCTGACAGGATAGTACTGAGAGAAAGATTTGCAGTTAAATTGCCTGAGCAGACCAAACACAGAAAGAACATTTTAAATTAGCTGGGTTCAAATGTCGGCTCACTTCAGAAATTAGAATTAATCTGATCTATCACTGTCTCGCACATCTGTCAGCATGAGAAAATCACTAACTGGCAAGGAAACAGAACTGGCTGTCTGCTCTAGTCCAGAACAGCACAGCTATCAGATTTCAGTAAGGTTTTTACTTCTCTTATGAAGGGAAGCTAGGGGTAGAAAAGGAAATTAACTTTAAAAGAGGAAACTCCTCTACCATAATGATAAGAAAGGGGATTCAAATAACATATCTTATTGTTAGGGAGAGAGAATGTAAACAATATAAATAAGAATAGTCATCATTTACATCAAATAATTACATTCTTTTGACTGCTGCCTGTGGATTAATCCCTGTGAATACAAACATGGAATTACTCATTATGACACCATATAGTCATTGCTACATTCATGCTTCTTTATTTTGGTCCTGGTCTTTATTTTCCTCAAGAACATTTCCCAGTGAAGGCATGGGCCAGGGTAAGGGGAGCCCATGGTGCTCAGCTCCAGTGTGGACTGCAGGGCGTGTGGTTTATTCCTATCCTGGGTCAGACTGAGGGCACACACCTCAAGAGCAGCCAGAAGTACAGCACTATGGGAATACTGCTGCTTCTTCCTTCTGTTGCTGTCTGGGATGTGAGCTCTCCTACTAAGTGAGGCCATGTCAAAGACTGCCACGTCAGCCCCAGGTAACTTCTTGTCTGGTTCCCAAATCCAGCTTTGAGTCAGACTGAGAGCCTTCAAATGAGCCTTCAAATGCTCTTTTCCTTTTTCTCACAAAAAATAATCACTCAGAAAATGAGGCTGATGTGTGCTGGGTTGTCAGCAGGCTGCCTGGGGACTGACACGCTGCCAGCAGTTGGTCAGCCAGACAGTCAGTCTGGACACTTGCAAGAGATTATTTCTTTCCTTTATTTGTCTGAAGCTAACTTGTTGCTCAGTTCTTAATTGCTCAGCAGACAAAAGATATGCAAGCCTTTGTTTCCTTTTCATCATGGGTAAATCAGATATAACCTGTGGTGTCTAAGCAGAGGAGGAAACAAATGTGTCTACTGGCCTGGATCCCCTTGAATTTTTTGGCCAGGATACAGAGTGATGCTCGTAGGGAGTAAATTTATGCCAAGTTCATGTGAAATGGCACAGAGGTCTAACTTCAGACATATTACAGATTATTGGACTCAGTGACCTTAAAGGTCTTTTCCAGCCTAAATGATCTATAATACCAGCCTTGGAGTAGCAGCAATCCCCTTCCCTCATCTTTATGAACTATTTTTCTAACACCCCACTCACACCTCAAGAAACAAAGGAAAGAAGTCACTGCTGCTGAGGTCCCTCCAACCAGAGGTGTCAGACTGAGACAAGCAGGCCCATCCAACATGTGAAGAGGGCAACCAGCACAGACCAATCCAACCCTAGTTTTTGTACAAAACCAATATATTCAATTTATTCTTCTTGCTTTCCCCTTGCAGTAGGCACTTAGAGAAAGTAATCAATGAAAGAACAGTGACTCCAATTAAAGCCTGTTTCCTGACTTGCTCCAGGGTAATACTGAGACTGAAACAAATGGAAAAGCTGTAGCTTCTCCTCAGTCTTTAAAGAATCCATCTTTTCTGACATTTAGACTAAATTTAAACTGCAGTTCAGGACAGTTTGGTGCTGGTAGACGATTGTCTGTCTTCAAGTGATTTTTAGCCACTCTATTGCATTATTACTATTTTGCATCTCATGGCATGGAGTTAATTCTACATTATCCATAGTATTCAGGGAGAGAAGAATGAGATGGGTATAGCAGAAGGCAAAGCAAAAGGACATCTCTACATCAGGTTTGTACACCAAGTAGAGAAAAGAAAGGTCAGCAGCTCTGTAACATACTTAGGCTCCAGCAGGGGCTGATGTGAGCTGGCACATCCATAAAACCTCATGCAGTATGATGCCAAAGTACCTGTTCCTGGAAGGACAAAGGTAATTCACCAGAGAACCTTACTAGTTGACTGTGTTTTCCTTTTTCCTTCCATAGCCAATTACAGAATGCTCATCACTTAGCCTCCTTTCTCTTTCCCTGGTGCCTCCAGCCATGATCCAACATGATGAGCCACACGCAGTGACTCCAACCCTGACCCCATGCCTGGATGTTTGTCCCCAGTTCCATGCTCTGGGGCTGCCAGACAAGAGGAATCCCCCTGGGGTGAGGTATCCCCCACACCAGAGCTGGTATTTTACTGCAACCTTGGTCATTTTCCCAATCTTGTTCCTGGCAGTGTGGGGTAGAAAAGAGTCACGTATAATATTTTTGCTGTCCAGGAAGATCACACTGTGTTCAGCATATGCCCTGGATCTTTACTGGTGACTTCTAGAAACAGGAAAGCTTATAAAATATTCAAGTGTTATCATGGGACCAGCCTGAATTGTAGCAATACAAAGATGCAATGTTGACCAAATTTATTTTTCAGTTTGCATTAAAATTCAAACTATCAGCTTTTTATTTCTGCTAACTTTCAACTAACATACAAATAATTAAATTTTAATTGTGCCCTGTTCATGAAAAATGAAAATGCATGGTTTATGTACCAGTAGTTTCAAAGCTAATTTTGACACTCTCCAGAGGTGAACATTTGTAGTTGAAGAGTTTAAATTTACAGAACTCATCTGCAGCAATAACTAATCCAAGTACTTTAAAGAATGAGAAATTGCAGGGAAGAATTTGTCATCGGTGAACCTGGATGATTAAGCTGGTAAGAATCTTGATTGTCATGTTCCCTAATGAGAAAATGATTAGTTTGTGGAACAAGTCCTTCATTATAGATTATTTCTTCAGCTGTGGTATTTTCTGCCTGCACTGCAGTCAGCTGTGGTCAGAATACTATGGTGCCACAGTCCTGAATAGCTTTGTGCAAAGAGACATAGTAACTGCAAGTTCTGATGTGACATTACTTTTTAACAGTGAAAAAAATCTCAGATTGGTTAAAAATGCATTTTCAGACACTATTGCCTCCTGTCCTTCCCATGGTCTCCAATTGCATCTTTTCTTCAATTAGCAACCTACAGTACAATTATCTCAAATACCCTATACTAAATCACAAGAAAATTATGCAAATTAGAAGCACATTAGTTGAGAGGGTGGTTTATTAGCCATAAACATTCAAATTGATAATACTTTACTTCTAATTGTTTGTTAACTTATGTGTTTCAATCCCCTTTATTATTGTGCTTTAATAGGTTGATTTTGGCACCTCTGGGTATTTGTTTTCTCTCCAAAGATGATTAATAATTTATGCAAATCATGATACATAAGTCTTGACAGATTCACAGCATTATATAAGCATGTGAGATTAAGAGGTGCATTTAATGCTAATAGAAATTATCAGCACACTATTCCCTCACAGCTTGCTACTCTCTGCCTTTTCTCAGCCATTCACATTTCTAGAAGAATCTCTTCTAGCTCAATCCCTTGGTCATTCAATCACTCAGAGTTACTAGGATTTCATATCTGCCTGCAAATGGGAAAACAAGGTAATTTTTTTAAACTCTAGTGAGATTATTTAATTTTTCTTGATCATACCAAATGTTATTTTTCTATAAAAAAAAAGTAATTAATTCAAGACGAACATTTTGTGAAGGACAAACTTGAAATACAGGCAACAGCTCATCCCCAGAGATGATTCACTATAAGTTGAATGGGAACTAAGAACCTGACTGTTGTGAAAGTTAATGTATTCATGCAGCCTGGGAATGGCCACAGACCTAAGTAAAGGCTTTCCATAGATTACAGAAAAGTGAAGAAATGGCCCATCCTTAATTACTGAAGCCCTCAGAAGCAGTGGTGCCCAGGAGAATATGAATCAGTCCAGAAATCTGAAAAAACAAGCAAGCAAACAAACCCCCGAAACCCCACCAACCAAACCCAACCCCCCGAAAATCTCCAAACCTGCTTTACTTCTTTGGATCAGGTTAATCCAGTAGCAGACCTCAGGAATAAGACATATGTACAATTTGACCAGGAAACACCATAAAGACAGCAAAAGAAACCCATGGCTGAACATACTTAGGGGACTGGTTTGATATTGACACAGGAGCACAGTAAAACGAGGACATTATTTAAAAATATAACTGATGACAAATGCTTTGTGCTGCTTGCACAGGAGCACTCAAGGGATTCACAGAAAAAAAATGTATCAGAGATCCCTGGGACATTCAGCAAACATAAAGACAGAAGAATAGAATAACAGCATTGTTTTAAAATTTATTTCATGCTTAAAACCCCAAATGTTGTTCATAAGAAGATTTCTTAGTTGGAATAAACAATGAATCATAAGCAGTATTGAGTCGTAGAAGTTAAGAATGCAACCGTGCTACAAACACTCTCCAGAAAATAGGTTTACAAGACTTATGTCAATGCAAAGAAGCTCTTTCACTTACATAAGTGTATATGGATCCTCTGCCATTGCCTCTGGACAGATTTGTCAGGTGTGTAAAAGCAGTAACCAATGTCACACTTGGTCTGTTTTGTTCCCTTGAATATGTGGATTTGCTGACCACTCAGTTCTGTCCGTGGGCTTTTTTCCTAAGTGTTAGGGAAAAAAATTTAAACGTATAAGAAACTCAGAGCACTGAGGAAAATGAAAAAGTTCAGTGTCTACTGGTGATAAATATGGAAAGAGTGGAAATGAGCAGATGGCACACTATACACCCTCATCCTTGTAGAGTATATACATATATAAAAAACCTCTCTATCTCAGTAACAAAATGAAATTTGCCACATGTAACTCAAATATCGTCTTCCTTAAAGATTGTCTCATTTGTTGATCCTGCAAAAACTCAGAAGCTCTGTGTGAGAAACAGACTGGGTTTTTTTTTTCAAAGGTATATTTCATTTTTAAATCATTACGTGGATCAAAATTTTCTTTCAGATTTAGACTATAGTTATTTTATGCTACTAATGCAGTGCAAAGACAAACCAGGTTAGCTTCAACAGTTTACCTGTTAACTGTATCTAATATAATTCATCATCACTTTAATTCATATACTTAAATTGATAGAACTTGGTAGTTTTAACTAATTTTCAGTCATTGTGAAGTCTGTTATAAAGTTATGATATTTCTTTAAGTTCACCTCGGCTTGGTTTGTCAGTAATAGAACAGTGAAACAATCTGTGATAAAATGAAGCAAAAATTCTCCACTGTAGCTACAGTTTCAATAGGACACATACAGATTGTCTAAACAAGCAGTTAGGCAGCTAAAATAAACTTTAGAATTATCTGGTGGAGGTTCCCAACAGAATGATCACAGCATTACTCTAAGAATAAAGGAACACACAACATAGTGGGACAGGTAAAGGCTATAAAATCCAGCCTTTCACTTCACATTTGCATCTGGTGGCTTGGAATGGGCCACTAGATCTATGACTCAAAATGCTAGTAAGTAATAGGAGTATTCTTAACAAAAATTATTATTGGCTAAGCACAACACTGTACCCTCATATGAAAAGCAGATTTTCAAATCCCCTCATGATATTTATGATGAGCAATATATACTTAAACATATACCCTCACCTTTCTTTCCAGCAATTAGGTTACCATGAAAATGTCCTTTTCAAAGCTGGATGACAAAGCTGTGCTAAAGTAGATTTTAATAGTAGAGGCTACTTATGTCTTGTTTTGCTAAGCAGGCTTTTTTTTGGATCTAAAGTTAAAACCTCAAGCAGTTGTGAAATATTTCATAACTGATGCTTTTCTACTGCCTGTTTTCAAAATACAGTCTCTGTGGCAAGATGCATAATCTAGCTGGTTTAGAGGCTAAATTATTCTAACATTCAGCAGAATAATAACTATTTTGTCTACAGAAAAGCAATATCCAATATATTTTTCATTATAAAATGAGTACAGACAGGATGACTGGAAGAGTAAGACTCATCGCTTTAGATTCAGTACAAGTCTTCAAAAGTAAAATGTGTTAAATTTTCTATTATCTGAATTCTTCTGTGGTCACAGATGTTCTCTCTATTTTCATTTTACTTATTGATGAGAGACAATCATGTATTTAGCCCAGTCACTTCATTGCCTTGTTTTTATCATGAAAAATATGCTCATCTGAAGTGACTCTTTTTGAGTCTTGCCTAAAGCTGTTCCATGAGATTAGAAATAATATAGAAACCTTACTTGACCTGTCCTTTTTGAGTTATTTTATATGGAAAAGACAAAGCATAACTAACTTTATGTTTATTATAAGCATGTCTGAACAGTAATGGTTATAGGTCTGAGTAGAGGAGCAGGATCATCTCCCTTAATTTGCTGGCAATGCTGTTCCTAAAGCACATCCTCTATTCTTCAAAAGGGTTACAAGACAATGTATGGGTATCCTCAAGTTAGGAAAGCTCTAAGCAGGGGTTCAAAATCATGTAGACTTTGGTGTGTTTATGATGGGAGCTATTTATTCCAGCAGTGTTTTTATTCTGTAGCCTCCTGTAATATCCTTTAATTCCCATTTCAACTTCGTAATATGGAAATGCAGCCAAATTAAAATCTCACCATTAATTTTCCTCACGGAAGGTAATATGGTCTCGATAAATAGATTAGCACACATTAAAAGTTGACAGTGGTGCTGAAGGAGCAAAGCAGACCATTTTTGCTGTGCTCTTGGCAATACTAATAGTAAATTCTTATTACGAGAACTTACTAAAGAGTCCAGGAACAGCTGGATCCTGAAGTGCAGAAACAATGTGATTTTCCAAAAATATGAATAGAGGTATAATAATATGAAGGAATGATGAAAAGTACAGGTTGTGTGTTCCTGATGGCTTCAAAACAGGGGGTTTTGCCACATTCTGTGGTTCAGAAAAGCACCTGAATGTAATTTAGGAAACATCTGTAAATAAAAGCCCCTAAACACAATATCATGTACGTATCTGCCTTCACACCCAAGACAAAGACAGGACTAAAAGTTGAATTTAATCTCAAAATTTAGCCAAAAATTGCAGGAGTTGACAAAAGGAAGCTGCTGCAGCAGTGTTTCATATGCAGTCTGTTGATTGCTTCCACAATGCTAAGGCATCCTTTGAATTTTAAAATGTTGAGAAATGCTGGGCTTGAGAGGTATGTTTTATCAGGTAAAACTGTGAACTCTGCTGAAAACTGTGAAGTCTGCTGAAAAGTGCATCTTCTCAGAGTCAAATGAAAGCCAAGCCCTGCCATGGCTGAGAAAGAAATGGTCTCCTGCTCCTGGAGAAAGAAATGGTCTCCTGCTCTCAGCTCTGGCTCCCTGTGGAAATGGGCAGCCAGATTATTTGTAAGTCAGGTGCTAATGCAAGAGGAACTATCACTACAGGACCCTTAAACTGACATAGTAAGTAGAAGAAATGGTACTAGAAGCAGACTGCTCCTGTGTGGGCCACTCACTGAAGAAATAAATCTATTTTTCTTATATGCCCCATACCATATATTAAGAACACTGCTTACTAATTTAAAGCAAATTTGATGAATAAATAGGACTCATCACAAATTGTATGATATATCTAAGGAAATTACTGCATTCCCTTCACTCCTTAAGCTGTGTCTCAGTAGTTATTGAAAGTTGCTATTGAAAAAGGGAAAAAAAATTAGAATAATTCTAAACCCCCAAGTGGTTAACATAAATTGCTGAGATTAATTACTTTTAAATATAAAACTCAAAATTCAGTGGTCTAAGAACACAGTGAAGGCTGGACTTTTTCTGTACAAAATATAAAAATGCCTTCAAGCCTATTAATATATTTTATGACATTAATGCATAAATATTCTGAAATGACCATTTTTCTTGTGGCTTGTTAATGTTAACAACTTGTTAGCATCTGGATTAAAGCGAGGTCAGCGTCAAAGTGTGTTTATGAAAATGTCCACTCCACTAAAACAATCTGAAAGCACAATTGTGTTTGAAGTTCTTTAGAATTTGGACCGTGTGTGTGCGTACATATGCCAAGGTCTTGGGGAAGGAAAATGGGTAAGAATAAAGTTTCACAGACTTTGCTAGTGCTTGAAAATATCTATAATTGTACAAAAATGAAAGAATAGTATTCAGTTGCAAATAGTCCCTGAATAAAAATATCAGTAAAGAAATTTATGTCAATTTACTTTGGTCTCTAAGCACAGAAAAGAAGAAAAATGAAAAAGAAAGAAAAAAGGCCTCAGTAGCTTTTCAAGTACTACCACTCAGAAGATCAAATCTAGAGTCAACTCTATTTCTACTTGAAAGAAACAGTCACAAGTGAAAATTTGTTTTCAACAAAAAAGCTATTCATTGTAAAACAAGCACATACTCCACAGTTAAAGTAGCTCAAAAGATTCAGTCAAACAACTTAATATCAATTCCCATTGGGTTTTCTCACTAGAGTTTTATTTTTGTGTGGCAGAGGTCAGAGACAGAAGGTGAGAAGTTGTGTTTAGCTGTCACTGAAGTTTCCTGAACAGAAGAAACCCAAGAATGGACTCAAAAGAGTCAACAGATGTGACCATTACATCCAGGGCAATGATTTCCCACATCAGCTACTCTTCTGAAGATTATCTCAATAGTATCAGAGTATTGTAAAGAGTACCTCTGGTCTCTTCAGCAAATTGATGAAAATAATTTCATAGATTTTCTTTTCCAGGGGGAGGCAAGAACAATATCAAGTTTTGCCTTGATTCAACAAAGACACATTTTTGGTTGGTTTTTTTTTGTTTGTTTGGGGTTGTTTTTTTTTTTTGTTCTTTGTGTTGTTGTTGTTGGTGGTGGTGGTGGTTTTGGGGTTTTTTTCCCGAATGCCAAGTACCTTTGAACAATAATAAAATCTAATCCTGATGAATATGTTTAATTTTATTCTCAGGTAATATGCTGGATACCCAGCCATTTTTCTGCTTCTGTGCTCTGATCAAACCAGTCTGTCTTTTAAACCAGTTTTGTTTCATACTGTTTCCCAGAAGCTTTGCAGAATTAGTTTCACTAAACTGAGCACATTATATTATTCTCCTTAGTACTTACAAAGGGCATCCTTAAATTTTCTTGCCTTTCCTTCATTCTGCTTGAACCTGCAGAAATAGGATATCCTAGAAGCCAACAACTGGTTCCTGAATCCTACTACTATACACTCTTGGGTATGCGTGGGTGTAACTGCACACTTCAATGAAGAGAAAAATTGGGCTCTGTACCCACCATAATTTTGCTGATAGGTTCTGCCCAAAGAGAGAGTAGGTTTATCCTGGAACCAATCAAATATCAAAGCAGGATGATACAGTTGTTTATCCAATCCCTACATGCAAATAACTGTCTAGCAAATCTCCTTCAAGGCAGAGAAATCCCTTCATTGTTTGGCAAAGCAAAATATCCTGTCATTTCCTTACTTAAATAAGAAATGCAAGGAAAATGGGATTTCAACCAGCTGCGTTTACAGCTCTGCACACTTGTCAAACCAGCCTGCAGATTCTAGAAGGCAGAAAAGCCAGAGTGCAAACAAAAATGCAAATAAATAATGTACCTGCAGGACACTTGTGGTGGTCCCAGCTACATTTACACTTATCAAATGTGCACAAAGCTTTGGTTTGGCAGGCTATTTGCTTATTCATGCATGTTTCCTCCTTTCTCAATGCCTATTTCAATAAAGTGGGAGGTTGCAAGTGAAAGAACAGAGCAGGTGCTTAAGTAGCCACTAAGTGGTTGTCATACAAAATACTTGCTTCACACACTTGAGAGTGGGTGGCCTCATGTCAACAGGTACAGAAGCAAGTATTCATTTAAGCACACTTTGAAACCATTAGCCAACACTCCTTGTTCAAAGATTTTTCTTCCCCGTCATTATCAGTATTTTTCACAAAGTGACCTTAGATGAACTACAGTCACTTTGAGTTTCCTCGCTGAAAATCAGCGATCTCCCACAAGTAAGGGGACATTTAATTTTTCTACAAACAAATAAGGAAGGCACTGCTCCTCAGGAAAGGCATTCTTTTGAATACCATGGTTCCACAACATATTTCAGTAATCATTGTAAATAAATCACATGCCTGAAGTCGAACACATCAAAAAGCGCTCCAAGAAATGGGGGTACATTTATCTGCCTCAAAATTTTTCCAAAATAAAAAGCAACTCTCTCAGAAGCACCTTGTTGTCTGCTGTTCCAAAGTACTATTGTGGTAATTAGTGACATCAACTTGTTTAGAAACTCCTTTTGGTCTGTTCTAACCTCTAGAGAAAAGGAAGGCACTTTTGGCTAATTTGTTCAGTGCAGACAGGCTGAACACACAGCATTTTCAAGGCAAATTTGACAAACTCAGTGTCTGATGGAAGTGGGCACTCAGAGCACTCAGCACTTTTACACAACTTTGGAAAATCCATGTCTAGAATTAGGCTCTAGGAATGCATTTTTTTTTCCCTCAGAAAAACAATATAGTCTAACCCAAAACTATGCTGCAGTGTATCTTTAATCCTATGTCTTTTAGTAAAAGATGCTCTGAGGTACAGACAGTCTACTACACCTTCTCTTTGCAAAACTTCCTTTAGTATCTTACTGGTCAGAAACAGGAGGGAGCTACTAAATCATTTCCTCAAAAAAATTACGAAGGCTCTTACATTCCAACATTTTATTAGCTTTGGAAAAATTCACTACAGTGAAGTGTGCAGCAATTGGAGTGCAAGGTAAAAATAACATCCTGTCTGCGATGGTAAAATAAGGTGCACAAATTTAGTCTCTCAACACATAATGCTACCACCAAAAGAAATTGGGTATTTATTGTTTTCATGACAAACAGGTCTTAAGACTGCCCCTAGATCTATACACAGCACTGCTCACAGAATGATGTTAGAGGAGACTGCAGAGCATAGGGAAAAAAGCCTTTAATCCATTAAAAAAAAAAAGGAAAGCAACTGACGGAAGACAACCTTAGTCATAATCACTGAAAAATGAGCGATTTTGTGAAAGGAAAAGGTGAAGGGTGTGAGGAAAGCAAGGTGGCAAATGTGCGCATGGGGCAGATGGAAGACTGCTTACAAGGCAGCCTTTCCTTGTGAGCCTGCAGAGGAGATTCTGGCCTTGAGACTCACTTTTCTGGGCAGAAAACAAATTACATTCCTCGTGCATTTGTCTTGTTTTGGCAGAAGTTAGTTGAGGGACCACTGCAACCCACCTGGGTATCTCTACACTACAAAGCTGCTTCAGAAGGAAGCTCAAGTGTCACTGAAAGAGGAGAATCCCACTGGAACTGTTAGGGTGGTGATAAGCAGTAACAAACATCAGCAGCAGGCTCATCAATGTGCAGGCTCCAGATGGAGAAGAAATTTCATCCCAGAGCAGGTCATCATGGCAGCAGCTTCCGTGGGTCTGTCAGCAGCAAGAGCACTGTATGGGATACAGCCAGCCAGGGGCAGCAGACCAGAACCGCCTGCAGGAAAACAGAGCTGGCCCTTGGGGCGTGTGGGAGGCAGCACTAAATGGCGTCTCCATTCAAGCTCACCTTGGTGGATGCCACAGCCACCAGAAATATGAATGCGTGGGATTAGTGCCCTTTGCATAGAGGGACAGCGTCTGTGCTTACAGAAGCTGTAGTGATGAATATTGATTCCTTCTTTTGGGCCATGACTATTTCCTCTGCATCTGTTCCCCAAGGTATAAGCCATTATTCTGGAGAACTACTGGTCTGCTGTAAGTACAAAATGGCATCACTGATGGCACAAGTGGCTGCTCAGTCAGTTGTTTTCAACAAACAGCATGGGAACAGATGACTTTGATAACCCCACCAGTGATGATTTGAACAAGATGGAAGTGTTAGGTAGTACACTCATCTGCTTTCCTTTTTTTCTCAGATTTCTGACAGCAGAAACAAAAAGGACAAGTAGAGTGCAAGTGCACCCACTGCACGTACTTTATGACAGTTTATAGGGACCTTGTGGTGATTGAGAAGACACTGACTTTACAGGACAGTGGTGTGCAGAAAGAGATTTATTACGTAGTGAAAATTCCTTATATACCATCACATAAACAGGAACTAACTCTACACCACAGTGTGTCCCAATCACCCAACTTGGTTCCAAAGTATTACCTTTTATGGTAACAGGTAAACAATTCTTTTTAAGGTAACAAATTATATTTCTCAATTCTGACAGGTCCAGCAGCCCACAGATCCACAATGCACTCTTCTTCCATATCCTTGTGACCAGGATCTTTTTCATGGATCCCAGGCTTTCTTCCAGACCAAAGAGAGAAGGTCATTCTGCTTCTCAAAGCCTGTTGCCCTGCTACCTACATTCTGTAACTCCACAGGACCTCATCAAAATGTGCCTGTAAAAGACACATTAAAGTGACTGGAGCAGAAAAAGGGAACATTCTGGAGGTTTTGTGTTTGCTTCATGCATTGGGCAGCATAAGCTCAGGAGAGTAATCTATAAATAGCTTACAAGGATTTGTGTCCATGACATTATGGATCAGGGCCAATCAATGTCAGTCAGTTACTGATCAAGGCAGACTTAGCTTTCCATATATGTTTTGTCTCTGCTCAAACTATATCACTTGCATGGACTGAAAATTATAGATATGCAACTTTCACCTTATAACAGTTTTGCATTATACATGTACCATTAAAGCCTTATCTTAAATTAGCAGGTCTTCAACCCTTAAGGGAAATACGTTGCTTGAACTCTGCCTTCATACTGCAGTTAAATAAATTTGCCTTCAATGAACAGAAATGACTCTGAAGTCTGCTGGCATTGTAATTCATATGTGATTTTAATGTCTTCTGAAGTTATTCTCTCAAGGGTTTTTTTGTCTCTTGCTGAAGGGACAATTCACACTTCACACCACAGAGTCTCTTCATTTTGAAAAACCAACTGTGCCTAAATTACAGGACAATTCCTGAAGAATCTAAGACTAGATTTATTTCATATGGGTGTATTTATTGTACTCGTTCCATAGAACTCTTAACAATTAATAGCATTGCAGTCCAAGGCTCTACATCACTGACACTTGTCAGTGTTGTTGAACTACCAGTTGCCTTCCTAGACACCATGGAAACAGGAAGCTGATCAAGAGATTAATCCATAAATTAATATAGACAATAAAATACAAGTGTCTCCTCAAAGGCTAAAGACCCGTTCTTACGCTTTCATCTCTATCTCAATGTCCAGCTATAAATGGGTTCCCTACTAGTTAATTTAGAGGGATTAATAACTGGGTGACTTTATAATTCACTTCAATAAGACTGGGAAAACAGATCAGTAAATCTTGTCTTCTATCCACCTGCTTGTCTGCAGTCACTTGTACACCTATGAATGATTAGCATCAGGTGTACAATAGTTCCTTGAAGGTTGCTACTGGCAAGTCCCATTATTCCTGGATCCTCTTGACAACAGTTCATTAATTCCCCAAGATTTCAGACGTAAATCCTAACATCCAGCTTAAGGGTACATCACATCTGTTTCCACTAAGAGACATTAAATGATCTCAGCTAACAATTCAAATCTTCAGCAGTTTTACCAACTCTCCAGTACATGTTTGGAGTTTCTTTCATACAAGACCACTAAAGACCACCAGATGCCACTGGCCTTTTTTTCCTTTAAGAGGATAATTTGCATATTATTTTAAATGTAAGTCTTCCTGGACAAGATATTGAGGGTTGGAATATTGCAGCATTTTGAGATCCTGGGAGCTAAATGTATGCCACCAATGCAAGGTGTACTCTACCTTGCAAACAAGTGTGTGCAACACCTTTGATATTCCATTAAAAATAATATAATTATTAAAAAGATTACATGTGTCCCAAAACACTGAAAAATGGAAGAAGTATATTTTACGGAAAAAGAACCAGAAGAAATGAGGTGGTAAAGAGGAAATTGAGAATGTCATCAACATAATTCAATGATTGCTCAGTCAGAGCTAGGATTCAGTTTAATATGGTAAAACTGGGCTCCATTCATTCAATAAATGTCCTGTCTTTAGATACAGCAGTTAGATCCAATTCAGCATTGCAAAGAGGCTGATGTGTGTCCAAGGAACAAGACATCAGCTTACAAAAGAAGAGCATCTGAGCATCAGTGTGAACTACAGCTCTGATATAACTCTTCCTCAAAGACACAGCTTGACATTATGGGTATTTCCAGAATAAGAAAAAACACCCCAAACAAATAAAAATTCTGTAGGTGAGCCCCTCAATCTTTGAGGAAAAAGGGGTCATTATGCACAGTGGGGCATTACGAACAAGTACTGTACATGTACTAAAAATGCAGATCACACTCTTGAATCTTTAAGCTTGGCCACATTTGACAGCAGTAGCATGAAAAGTAGCATATTGCAATGCTGCTATGACCTTTCAGCTGTCTTGATCATCTTCATCATATATCAACATCCAGTAACTTGCAGCAGTGTGGGAAGAACTGACATCAGCTGAAGACCTTTGGGAAAATGATATTAACTGTAATTATTACTACAGTATACAAAATTAAACTCTCTGCTCTTATCACCAGATGCCAGACTGGGTTACTGTTTTAATCATAGCATCTGTCAAGAGGACTGTATAGCAGACAGAGGGAGAGAAAAAGGCTTTGTGAGCTGGTTCTTCCTTTCCTTCCACTGATTTGTTATATGCTTGTACAGGCATTCAAGGTGGTTTAGCTGCCAATGGCTAAGATTGCCTGAGGCATCAGAGAGGGGCACAAACTAGGAGTATCTCATTTTTACAAGGCTTTTCTTTAGTGTCTGTGTTTTAAATAGCAGCTTTTCTAATAATAGAGGTTAAGTCTTCCTACATGACAGCATTTGTGGCTTTTATCTGTAAACAGATTAGAACAACTGCAGGAACAGCAATTCCTTCTATATATGCAGATACTGGCATGAGGACAACTTTTATGAGCCAATTTCTTAGTGAAGTGTAGCCCACTTATTCATCCTAACTTCCAGTATCAGTTAGGTGCAACTATTTTATGCTCTTAATTTCTTTTTATACTTTTAAACAAGGACAACTGTGGTACATAAGCACAGACTAAGTTTTACCAACATTTTCTAGTGATAATGAGACAAAATATGTCCAAAAGTTCCCAGATTGTGAAGCAGCCTGTGAATGTGAGGAAGCAGTAAGTGAAGCTACCACTACACCTCTGTTGATCAAGAACAAAACCTTTTTGTGGATTTCAAATCCACAAACACCTTTTGTTAAGGTCTGCCAAGGGAAATAAGCATCTTTGTTGTACCGATGCCAAGAGGATTTTTTGTTTTTTCTTTTATATACCTTTTACACAATTTTATGTATCTACAAGTATTAGCATGCATACTTGTAATTTTTTCAGTCTGACAGCTTAGCATAGTTCCAAGGTCCTGTAGAGCTAGGAGACCAAACATTCTACTATCTTGAGGAGCCATGGCTCCTTTAGTAGAACATGTTCTGTGAACTAGAGGTTAGCTCATCCAAGCCTCTCATTGGGCTACTTTGCTAGATATTCTAATGTATAAGGTCTATAAAATATATACCGATCAACAGTGGGGTGTGTGAATGCATGGTGGGCATCGCGATGCTTTCACCTCAGCGAAGTGATGCATTGAATTGGATCCTCTTCAAATGCTGAAGTAATCAACGCCCACCCCTCACCGTGTCTGGTTTTCATTCCTAAGACCAGGAAAAAGGCATCAGTACTATACCTAGAGAAATGTTGTCTCTCTCTATAAGATCTCCATGGGAGACTACAAAAATTTCAGTATCCACTCATTACTGTAAACATGTTTACTTAAACCAATTGAGAACAGATAAAGAGAAGATGGGCAACAGCACACAGCAGAGCAAGGAAACACTTTAGCAGAAAGAATATCACTTACAACTGCTATCTATATGCATGTTCAAAATCTCTGATTTCTTCCAGCAGTTGTTCACAGTGATTAACAATCATAAAGAAAGGATCTGAAAATTACTTAACTGGAAAATGTGCAAAAGAACATAACTATTTCAGTTCTTACTAGGATTGATCCCATTTTTAAGTCTGACTCAAACATTAAGTCCAGAAAACAACAATTCAGTTATCCAGTTTAATAGAATACAGGCCACACGAGCTCATCCCAGAACTTCTGTGATAAATGAACAATTGAATATGAAGACAGAAATACACAGAAACCTTCTAGCACCACTAATGCACTAAGTTGATGATAAGGAGGGGTGTTAAACTTTCATTGTCTTTGAAGAGAGATATTGCTTGTGCTTTGCAGTATCTTGTGGGGACAAGTAAATAGCTTGTCATGTCCATAACACTCTTCATACAACATTCGCTTCTCTATTTCCAGTGTGCATAAACCAAAAGTACTGAAAGGGATTTGATACATCAGATCTGTCCTGATAGGAGCACAGTAGGATATATGCTTCCAGTATTATATATATGATGCATGTAAACAAACCACTTTGGACTTTGAGCAATAGTAAGAAATTTGAGACATTTGATATTCCAGACCAAGTGCCAATTGAAAAATGGAAAGAAGGAAAAAAATTATTTCTCAAGATGGCAAGAATATTCTTCCTCCTACTTCATCTATAAACAAAGTACTAGGACAGAATTATGGCTTCCAAATAACTTGACTATTAAGAACAAATGTCTAGGCTCTAAGAACAGTGACTGAATATTTCTTGATGAAAAAGACACCATTTTTTAGCAGTAATGATCAACACTGAGTAGTTTCTCAGAATTAATGGCTAGCACAGGGTATTTTTTGTTAATGTAATTTCAGCAGGTATATTGAGAGCTTTAATAGAGTATTAGTAGGTCAAAAACAGACCTGCTCACTTGCTTGAACAATCCCTCCAAGTTGCTTTCCACTTCAGATGGTCTGTGCTACCATGTCACAGCTGAGATGGGTGACCTGTGTATTTCCATTTCTGTCCTTACCTGCTGCCCAAAGAATTGCACTTTCACACACACTCATTTCCGGTCAGATACATAGATTGCATGACTTCATCTAGACAACAGTCTCAGCCCTACTGAATTTTCCCTTCCACATGGTTATCCATAGCTACATTTTTCTGCTTTCTTCCTATTTATAAGTAGTATCAGCTGTTTTTAAATAAGAAAATAGTTATTTTTCTAAGTATAGAATTTTGTTTGAAAAAGACTACTTGTCATGCTCTAAGCTCAAGGCTGAGACTGGATTAGGAATTTTCAAGAACACACTTTAACTCTTGTGAAGAAATTGCACAAAGAATGTGCAATTTACATGCAGTATGTTGGGGGAGATATCAATGTAATATAAATACTTCCAATTGTTCATTGTTCTTGTATTCCCTTTTTGCTCTTGAAGAACTGTAAGAGTAGTTTGAAAGAAAAGTAATCTGGTGAACTTGGAGTTGAATTAAAATTACAGTGGAGAAAAATGGATGACTATATGAAATGCAGAATATCCCTTGGAGAAACAGTTCTAGCATGAATTCAAAACTGTTGTTTTAAGTTTCACGTTATAAATGCCAGCAGCAAACCTTGCAGCCACTTGCTTCAAATAGTCGAGAAACATTCTTTCATCTCCTGAGGCAGTGTCAGAAGGTAAGGAGATCTACTTCCAGGACTGTACACAATGGGGGGTTACGATATGACTGAGAATTCTGCTGCACCAAACGAAAAGTCAATTGACATTCACTCCCTATTCAGAAAATAGTTCAGAACAGCCTGACCAAGTAACAAAAAAGAACATGAAACAGAAACACAGCCTTTCATTGCACAGGAAGACATTTGAATTTCCATACACTGTTCTCATCTTTGATTTGGAAGGTTGTGGCAAAGAACAGGCTGTTAAAAATAAGTGTATATTCTTAGGGTTTTATGCTGAATTAAAAACCCTGAAGAAGGACACTTAGATTTTGATTTGCACAGTACTGTGATCATGCCCGTTGAAATGCTACAAACAGGTAGGATTTTCAGACATGAACAACCAATTGATTTTCATAAGTTATATATTTTTTGAGACTTTTAGCTCCTTTATTCAAACAAATTTAGATGAAGGCCAGTATTAGTAACATTTCAGCAATAACGTTAATTTATGAGAGGATCCTCATTGTCAGGTGTGTGTAGCAGGATGCTCTGCCCTGGACTGTGGGCAAGCAAGTTGGACAATGCCCTATTTACAAGGCTATCAGAGGTAGACTGAGAAGGGCATCATGCTAGTTTTGGTGTTGGATTATTCTAAAACTAATCTGATGCATCAAGGCCAAATTAACATCCTGATAGTGAGAAAAAGGTTTGTGAGATAAGCTGCTAAACTAACCTGGAGACATATGACTGGTAGTCAATCACTTTACACTGTAAAAGTCCACTTCACTTTCATACAGTCAGGTTCTTCTAACATATCCCTTCTTGGAGTGTGTATGAAGATTCCTCCTTTGGGTGGGGACACTCCTTGAAATTACTCCTCAAGACTGAACAAAAGAGATATGGCCCCAGATATTGGCATGGGTGAGTTATATCAATCTCTACTTTAATAATTGTTTGTTTTTGCTAGCTCTATTACAATTGCTTTAATATAATTGCTTTGATTGATGCACTATTCTATTGTACTTTACTATGCTCGTAGTTTTAGCTTCTGTACTATTTAGTGAATAATTCTGATTAAGATCTTTTTGTGTAATCATTTATCATAATAAATCGTTCATTTTTATATAAATATATCTGGATTGCTATCATTAATCCTGAAGTTGTACAAAGGTTCAATCACACTCCATAATTTCTTAGACTTGAACTGTTAACAGTCTGAGGTTAAGATTGGATCCAGCCCCTCCCAGGCTCCTCTCTGAGAATGAGTTTAGAAAGCAAGGGGGTCCTGTCTGCACCTCATGAGTCAGAGGGAGGGCTTCTCTAATAAACTTTGTCTGAAGCTCCCACTCTCTCCCATGGCACCGTGTCCCCTAGCACTAGGTTAGCTGACATGCTGAGAGCAGTGGAGTGTCTCTCTGCTTTGAAACAACATAGACTAAGTGCTATTCAGCAGAAGCTAAGACACCTCTGAAGTGTCTATAGAGGAATGCAACTTTCCAGTTTCATGTTTTATTTTAAAAATCAGAAGCATTTCATTTTCATGTCACCTTCAGTGACCTACATATCTTCTCATCACCCAAAACTCGGCAAATTTCTTAGCTATATTTCTCCTGGAAAAATAAAGAATGGAATGAGCCAGGTTTTATAAACCATGCTGAGAGATGCAGAAAAACTCTTCTAGAAAACAAGAAGTACTTCATAAAACCAAATACAAGCTGGAACAACTTTTTCTCACTAGATAAAATGTCAAGTCATAGAAGAGACCAGTATGTCTGTATAACAAAAAAATGGTCTCCTTGTGTAAATATGCAGCTCCAGTTAAATCCCATTTACAGATACTTGCAGTCTGACTGACTCTAAGCACTGAGCTGATTATAGTTTAAGCTTGCAGAAGCAAACATTTATTTTTCAGTTACAAAGGAATTTATCTTCAGATGTGAGAAGCAGATCGCTGATGTGCAGAGTGCCTAGGTGCTCAGGGAATAAATGCACACAATGGCACATTCCCATCTCCCTGCTCCCTATTGTCACTAGAGCCTTGCACTGACCATTTCACATGTGACCATGATGCACAGGATGCATCCCAGAGGGTGCCAACAGCCTCACCAATTCCACACCAGTGCGTGTGGGAGGGATTACTTTATACCCACAGGACCATGGATTATTTCAGATTTCTTCCTGTGTCCCTTTCAAATCCGTAGGCACAAATGAGCCATTACATACCACGCTGTATTTTAAACAGTTGAAATGGAGGAATGTGGGGTTTTTTTAACTGCAGTTTATTGTCAAGACCCTGAAATGCTAGTTTCCTTTATATTTTAAGAACAGAAACCTATGTGAGAGGAAGCAGTGTGAAAACTGGAACTCTGACTGAAACTTGATTGCAATGATTTAGATTGTAGATGTCTTGCTATGCAGCAAGACCTTTATCTTCACGTTTTCTTGACAAGTATTTGTAGCACATTTCTGCCACAGAGCACATGCGATCTGTAAAGCACTCCAGTAAGTCTGTTAGTACTATTAAGTACCTGTGA
The DNA here is from genome assembly GCA_013397795.1 of Orthonyx spaldingii. NCBI lineage: Eukaryota > Metazoa > Chordata > Aves > Passeriformes > Orthonychidae > Orthonyx > Orthonyx spaldingii. Next base: position 710,648 of record VZTJ01004171.1, on the reverse strand, counting down.
GTAACTGAAACAATGTACTTCATATTTACTTTCTAGAATCACTTCAGTAATTGATCTCACCTTCCTTGACTTTAACATTTTTGGAATTATTTCTTTGACTTGCCTTGCTAAAGGCCAAAGTGAAATTCATTACGATCTACAGCCAGTCAGTAGTCTTGGGCAGAACAAGGTATCAGAGAAAGCTGTTGACACTAAGCAGAAGTTCACATTCCTCAAAAGATATGCATGGTTGTACACAAGCTCCTAAAACTTAGCAAACTTAGTCTCAAACAGCCACAGTAGGGTTAGCTCACAATAAATACCTTGCCATTCTAGTTACAAATTTGTACCTGTGACCACTGGGCTATTGACTTTGCCTGAAAGTACAAAGCAGATTGTACTGACAGAGCTCCAGCAGCAGCATTGGACCTACTTTTGTGCAATGCGTGTGTCTATCTAGACAGAAGTAGAGCACACAGCAGTTCCGCTATGCACATGTACTGAGCTGAAAACACTGCCTCAGCATTGCTACCGTGTCTGATTTTAGTCTCAATACAAGACATCTTTGGGAAAGATTAAAAGCAAACAGCATCTCATTGAAGATCAAGAACCACCCTCTGTTATCTTCTGCCATTTCCACACAAATAGTTTTCCGCTCTCTTGCCAATTAAAATGAAAAATAAAAAAGCTAAGTAAAGATTAGGTGCTTCTGAAATATTCCCATTGCTAAACATTTGACCTTATGATAGAAATTAAATACATACCAGTTCAAGTATTATAAACAGGGTGCCAAACATGTTTGACCCAGCCTGTGCTGTTAATAGAGTTGACGCAGGTTTTGTATTATTTAAAGTATGATGTAAGACCGTAAGATGTAAAACTGTAAGAGCTTTATCTGCTATTGTTACAAATTAAATCCAAGATGACTGAAAGGGAAAGTGATTAGAGAAAATGTTTCTTTTTTCAGCTTATTTACTCAGTACACTTGACAATACTTTCTGTACAGTCAGATTCTTCATGCTGGAAAAGATGAGCTTGTACAGATACACAATCATTATGATAAAGCTTCAGCTAACACAGATTAGGTTCTGTGTATAACTCCTGCTGTCTTTTTATCTGCCTCCAACCCCGTTTAAGGACATGATCCCAAGTAGCCTGTATTCACATTAACTTGGTCATGTTCTAGTCCTGAATGCTGAACTGGGGGAATTCATGCAGATTGACTACATGGGCAAGGTTAAAATGTGCCGGCTGTTACTCACTAGGTGTCCACTAAGCAATTTCACTCCACTTTAAAGTCATGGCTGAAGAGAGCTCCTCAAGCCAAAAGCTTGCCTGTAAGAGCCTTTGGACAACCAGAAAACCCTCAAGAAAAAAGCACAGCTTCACCTCATCACACAAGTGACTCCAGAAGCACTTATCACAGAAACCAATGTCTTCTCTGGCAGAACACATTGCTCTCACTGTGGTTCTGATTTTGGGAGTTCTCCTGATATGACTGGTCAGGCCAGTGGGTTTTCACAGGCTGCCCCACTCCCCTCTGGGTGGCTAGAAACCCCTCTGTGCTCTGCCTCTGCCTTCATTTCTAGCTCCACTCTCTGCATGCAGGTGCCACAAAGCAACTTGCTCCGGCTTCAGACTCAGAGCTCTCTTGCTCCATTCACACCTTCCCACTTGCTAACCCACTTTGAATTGCTATACTTAGTTCATGGGTTTAAAAAGTAGCTTTTTGGTAATGAACTGTTGGTCGACCTATCCAGCCTAAATTCAGTTCACAAATAATTTAGGTGAAAACTTGTTCCCATTTCATATCAATTTCCCTTGAAATCTGTATTATGCCACTCTTAGTTTCTTGGCAATATAACAAGAAAGATGCCCAGTACCTGTGGGAATAAAGGCAGCCAAGTAGCTGTTGTTTGAAACCACAAGCTTTTTCTCAGTAACATGGCAACCCACACTTGCTCATCTAATAAAAATCTCATTAACTGTCAGTTCTGACAGTTAAATTATCAATAGGTCTGAGCAGATTTATCTGCAATAAAGGGTTTGAAATAAAAATATTATGACTTAGAACCATAGAAAGGAAAAAATACAGAATTCAAATAATTACCTTTAAAATGAAGGGGCAAGGAGAACCAGTTCTTGAGTTTTTAACTAAAATCTAACAAATACTAGAGATATTTCTATAACATGACCTCATGGAGGATAAGACCCATGAGAATTTGCCATTTTGAATCTCCCAGTTTTCAGTCTGTCTTTTAAGAAAAATAAAAATTAAATTACTATATGTGAATTCACTAATGCCACTGTTCTTTTACGAAAATGTGTTTCAATAGTCAAAAGGGCTAAATCACTGTCTTACATCAATTTTAAGAAAGATAATTTACTATTCTGCTACTGTTTTATTCATGCACCTTTTCCACCTACTTATATCCATACTTGCAACATTAAACATTATATTCTCCCAAGAGAGAAAAAGCACAGTTCACTTTGTTGTGTCATTAATACCAGGTTTTGACTTGTTACTCTCTTCAAAAAGACAGGATTTATATCAGTTTAAAGTAATTAATTACTGCAATACCTAATAGCAGGCGAGCCTGGCTTCTCTTCTCAAACATAAATCCTGACTGTAGCAGGAATAATGAAAATCATAGAAGTCACTACTTGCAAGCAAGAAACCTCTCTGGGTAAAATACTTTACCCCACACGAACTTAGAAATGAAGCATGGAAAAATAATATGATTATGATAAAACACTGACTCAGTTGCTTCATAATCACTAAGACGTTTCCCAGAGAACATTTAAGAAAAACATTGTTAATAAATCCCCAAAAAACAACTAGAAATATTCATTACACCACTAGTAAAAAATGTTTCACTTTTGGAACCTCTAATTACTCTTGTTAAACTTGGTAGAAGAGGACAGGAGAAAGCTGTGTCACTTTCGCCTTTGAAAGCTTCAGAGATTGCAATAGTGTTTGTGGTTATGTGGTATTTTATTAATGTTAGAAATACTGAGAGGAGGCATAAGATAACTCATTAGTGTGACCAGGTATCTAGGAGTTTTAAGAGATGCACCTCTACTGGGAAGCAAAAAAAAATCTGTTAATTTTCAAAGCACAGTCAATAACCCTGTCAACTCTAATGCAATGCATGAAGATATTTAAATTCAGAGCAGCTACTTACACAGAGCACTCTTAGTGGCTCTGGAAGATAGCACAGTGATCCCACAGTTATTTAAACAAATCCTCACCTGTCATATTGCCAATAGTTCAACTGCCCGTGCATTTTGATTCTGTAATTCTATAACATTTCCTAAAAGCAGTCTGTAGACAAATTTTCCAGCTGTGGTACCATTAAAAATGTTTGAATCACCACTTGATACTGAAAGTACCTACTTATGAGCAAGAGCTTAAGACTTGGCACTGGGATTTTCTGGGAAGGTACTCAGTTTTTAAACCTGTGCTGTTCAGCTGAAATCCAGCACGGTGTTACACTTGGTTACTTCAGCTGGGAAACTAACCAGCTTTAGTCAATACCTACACTTTTAGTTAGAATTGTTATGCCATAGTTATTGGGCCTTCATTATAAGTCAACATTTGGTGTTTGCTAGTCTTAAAAAGGAAAGGAATCTGATGAGCCAGTGCTGGCCTTGCAATGAGAGTTCTGCTGTCACTCACTGTTGGTGATTTCATCAAGAAAGCAGATTCCTCAGAAATAGCTTTTACATTCTATCTAACATTTTAGTACATTGCTGAAAATATCTTCGTTGGCATTCTCTGTGGAAGTCTCATTTCTATCTGAACTTGCTCATGACAAAACTTGCTCATGACAAAAAAGGTTTGCTTTCTGTTCTTTTACAGGGGGAATTCAGTACAAATATATTGGAAAGGATGACAAATGGCACTGGGTAGCCAAAAAACAACATTTTAAGAGCAGGCTTAGATAGAACACTGACTTTTAGTGCCCACATAAACACAGTACGAATATAGAGAGAGTCATCAACAAATTGAAAGGCTAAAATAGGTGCACATACTTGACTGTGTATGCCCCTTAAACTGGTGGTTACTCTTTCTCACTGTGGTTACAAGTACACAAGTACACCTGAGAACAAGTAGATTGCTGGCAAAGACATTCCTCACAATTTTGTTCTATTCATTCATATATGGAAATCTCAGGCTAGGATGATTGCTTTGTCTCCTTACTTAGCACTTTGCCTTGGCCTTTATGACTGCTGCTTTTTTTTAATGCAAATTCACATAAAACAATTGTCTTTGTTGATAGGTTAAAAATACTACACTTAACAATATATACATTCAAAAGACTCAATCAGATAAAACTGAGCAGCCATATGTTTCTTTCTCTTTCTCATATTATGTTAAGGGAAAGGGAAATTTAAGCAGCTTGTGATACTGATATAGTTTAGATTTAGACATAACATTCCTAATATTCTACTGAACAAATTACTTTATTAACACCCTTCAATACCAGTCTGTTAGTGAGTGAATGTATGCTACACCACTTGAATGTATGACTTTGTATTACTGGTGTCACTCCTCACTCGGTAGAAATCTTCCCTGAGTTTTGGGCTGTCTGATTCAGGCCTTCCTTGCACTCCTAAGAAATTTTTTCAGTTCCCCCAAAATAAATGGCTTAGTATTAGATACAGACAATAATAAATGCAGTGAAAATGTTACTAAATCACCAACTACCTGACCCTCTCTCTCCAAAATAGCAGATCTCTATGTTTCGAAAAACTATTTATTACTTAAAAAGTGAGCTATTATTTCACTGCATTAGTCATTGGACACAGGGTAGGATGCAGGAATGTGGCACCTCTGGATGAGAAGATATTTAGAAACCTAAAGAGATTTCTTCAGTTTATCATAATGACCCAGTTTTTCTACAAAAGTACAGCATACAGATTAATTTTAGTGAGGACTGAGCAAGATGATCACCTTAAGCAAAGCGTTTGATCTTGATACAATACATGTATATTTTGAAAGGAAAGAAAGTTTGCTTAAATATTCAAAGTGATTCATGTATATCTGTTGGAATTTAAGCTTTCAAGCAGGCATTGTCAGAAATGAGGTGTCACAATGATATCCCTTTCCAGCACTAACTCCCTTTTTATACTTAGTTATTAAGATGTTTTACCTACATTTAGGTCCATTGTTTTCAATCTGCTTCAGGTTTGTTTCCATTTCCCTAGAGGAAAAGTTAGTGGACCTAGCACATAAGTTGTCCACATAATTAGATGACATTTCTACATATTTTACTATGGGAAAAGCCTCATAGAAATTGTAGTGGCAGAAGTGGACACCAAAATATTACTTAACCTATCTTCTGGCCCAGAGGGAGAATTGTCATCCCTAAAATTAATCATAGAATCACAGAATATCCTGAGCTGGAAGGGACCCATTAGCATAATCAAAGCCCAACACCTGGCCCTGCACAGGACAGTCCCAAGAATCACACAGTGTTCCTATTCCTTGAGTCTGTTTTTAAACAAACTGCCCAGACTGAAATGCCATAATCTCACCATTGCCCATCCAATATCAGTCTTAGAGTACTTTTCTTACTTTTTCTAATGACTTGCTTAAGTCTGCTTGCTATCATTTAAGTCCATTACTATTTGCCCTAACTGCAGCATGTGGTGGGGAATTTAATTCTATTTATTACACTATTTGGTGCAACTGAAGACTTCAATCTTCTCAATATTCCCATCACTAAATTTGAAGTTACTGTTCCCTCTCCACTCTGGATCCTGACATTTGATGCACATCCCTCCTGATTGGCAGAATTCAATGCTAAAAAGAGTTGGAGACTCCTATTTCAAGACTCTGTTTTTGATGATGCATCCACTCTGGTGTGTGTCACTCCAGCATGACACATTGAGTCATATTTAGTTTGCAATCCTCTATAAGGCTAAAATCTTTTCCTGCAATTCTGCTGTCCAGGCAGTCTTGTTCCTCTGAAGCTGGCCTTCATTTCAAACAAACTGTTAAATAATTCCTTAAGAGTCTGATTAACCTGATCATATCTTCCAAGGTGTTTACAGCCTTTTTTAAGGTTTTGAATAAATACCTTCTGCATAGGTAAAACATTATTCCTTCATTGAAATCACTGATGAATGTAATGAATAGTACTAGGCTCAATAAAGGTCTTTGAATCACGCTTGATATACTTTTTTTTGCCTCTTGATTTGAGATTAAAGCACTAATTTTCTATTCTAGAGCAGATTTTCTTACCAATTCTGCATTTCTCACCTACTACATATTTTCCTAGTTCCTAGATACGGTGAAGGATCATAAAAATCCACAAAAGTCAAATTATTTGACTCCTATTGCTTCTCCCTTAATCACTCCGTCAGAGAAGAAAATTAAATCAGTTTGACATGACTTGTTCCTGGAACATCCATGCTGGTTTTTACTCATCTCCTTATCATTTCCAGGCTCCTACAAATTGCTTTTTTTTGAGCATATTCTGGTATTTTTTTCAGGCTCTAAGTCGCAATGACATCTGTATAATTCTTTGGCTGTTATTTTTTGCTGTCTTAGCACAAGTACCACCACACCAGTGCTGGCTACCGCTGCACTGGACTCCTCAGTGACCACAAACCTGCTGGAAGCGATGACTGTCACAGGGCAGACTGGTGTGCGAGGGAATGGTGCCTCCAAAATGGGGCTGACAGGAGAGGTTCTTGGGAGAGGTGAGGGGAAGGAACAGGGACTAGACACTGTGAGGCACAGCCCAGTTCAGGCAAAGCTCAACTGCAGAACAGTTGATCCTGGTGGATCTTGGTTCTGGTCTTGAGGGCATAGCTTTTCACATTTCATCGCCCTTCATGAGAGCTAGCTCTCAGACTTACAGAATTCAGCATTGCAACAATTAAGGTAAAATTAAGCAGATGAAGGAGCAGCTCTGAAGAAAATAATCAATTCTCTATCTCACCTTTCTCTGAAGCAGATAAACTTCTGTGGTAAGAAAGTAATTAGTATGCAGGTAACAATGCCACAAACATCCTCTTAGACAGAATTTACTATTGTCTTCCTAGAAGCCACATTTACCATATTCATATTTATTAATGTTGTCAACAACTGATTTACCTGTGTTTTGCTTGCAGGAGGCAAACATAAGAATTTAGCTTAGAGAGATTCTGCAGCAGAAGATTCTATCACAGATGCACCAGACAAACTTTACACATAACAAATGTCATCTTACACTGACTTCCAACTTTGTTATTTCTTTAGCAAGTCTTTTGAAATTCCAAATCCAAATTGCATAACACCCTGCCGTCTGTCCAAGTCTGCAAAGATGGAATCAACTTCTCTTTATTATTTACCAGAAAAATCTTGTTGTTACCCTATGGCTTGAAGCAACTGGTCTCAAAACCAACAAAATATCTTACTTCACACAAAGTTTAATCTTACTTATGGACGGCAGAGACCTTGTCATACTATTTGCATTTTTATTAGTGAGTTGTGTAATACAGGAATGAGGCAGAAATGTATATCATCTCTGCCTTACTTTCCTAACTGTGGTTGAGTGTCAAACAACAAATCTGGACTGTTCCAAACATCTGACAGTTATGCTGAATCTCCCTTTGATGGAGCAACAGTCACTGTGTATCTCTAGCAATGAATGTAAAATTGGAATTTTAAATGTTATTCCAGACATCAAAAGACAACATTATGTCGTCTGCTCCATCAAAGCTTTAAAAGCTCTGCTGGAGAAATTAAGGAATACATCCTATTTAATTTAATACCTCCTATGATCACACAGCTGTGTGATATGATACCACCAAAATAACTTCTCAGGCAATGAAAGCACTCCATATGTTAGAACTCAGAATGCAGTAATAAATCTTAATGATTCAATTTGCTACATATGTTGGATATTACAGCCACATAGAGCACAGCTCTGCATAGTGTAAGAAAAAGAGGACACGTGACAAAAATGCAATTTGTAGTTTTAGAAACAGTTCAGATTAACTTCTTTTAACAGGTGAAAAAGCTACATCTGACAGCAGACTTGTGTTCTATTTAATACTAAATTTTCTCTCTAGTAAGATCCCTCTAGATGTTTTTTCAGATCATGCTTCAGGCTGCAATAAACCTGATTGTTATTACAAATCAAGCAAATAATTTGGAGGGTATGCTTCAATTTAACTAACTTAAACTGTCCCCTTTCATCTTTCTCTGTCACATCAGGTACTAGTCACTAGTGCAAGTGGAATACAGGTCCAATGTACCATGAAAGATCCTTTGTTTAGGATTACCCCTCAAAACTGATCTGAGCAACCAGATAATACAACTGCATTCTTGTCACAGAACATATGCTTACCAACAGCTAGTGATGCCTCCCCTGCATCATCCTTCCGCTTTTAGGAAGTGCGGTGCTAGATTTGTATTTAAATGAAACAAAGGTGTCAGGCAAGTATGAAGAATTAGTGTAAACAAAAAATGCATTGATGGTTGAGTGCCAACTGAACCATCTGAAGGAGAATATTTTCCTTACATTAAAGTAATTATGAGTTTCTAAGTGATTAGGTACCAAGGCCTAAAAAGGCTCTGTTTTCCATATTGAAAGAACATGGTTATCTCTACTTATGTCAAATAGCATAATACTTCCTAAAGCTATTTTAATCACTGTTTCAGGAGTTAAGAGTTAAAATCAAAGGTAGTTAAATTATGAAAATTCAGGCCAGGTGGTGAACAAAAAGAAGGCAAGAAAAAAGATGAGTTTAAGAGGCCAGATATTTAACTTAGTGTTAAAATATGTCAATAGCAAAAGGCAGACCAGAAAAAAACTGACCTTTTGCTTGATGAGGATGGTCATCTCATAAACAGGGACACAGAGTAGAGATATTCAATTATTTTTTTGCCTCAGTCATCAACACTGATGACATGCTCAGGGAGTCCTTGAGAAGCAGGACCATGACTTCAAGAATGATAAACACCCAGTCAACCCTGAACTTGTGGGATTTGCTGCTCCAACCAAATCTCTGTGAGTCTATGGGGCCCAATTGGATTAATCCCAGGGAACTCAACGATCTGTCTGAGTCATTGCAAGACCTCTCTCAATGACTTTTGAACAGTTTTGGAAATCTGAAAAGGTCCCTATTGACTGGAAGCTGGCAAACATTGTCACAGTTTTCAAGGAGGGCAAGAAAGGTGAGCCTGGTAACTGCAGGCCTGTCAGTCTCACTTCAGTGCCTTGTAAAATCATGAAGAAGATTACTCTGTGAGGTATTGAAAAACACTTGGAAGACAACGCAGTCACTGGTCAAAGTCAGCACAGATTCACAAGGGGAAAGTTCTTCTCAACAAACCTAATTTCCTTTTGTGACCTTGTTACCTACCTAGTTGATCAAGAGAAGCTGGTTGATGTAATCATTTTGGATTGCACTAATGCTTTAGATACTGTTTCTCACAGTATCCTTCTGGAAAAAAATGTCCAGGACTCAGCTGGATAACTGTGTTACATGATGGGTGAGCAAATGGCCTGTGGGTTGGGCACAAAGGGTTATAGGGAATAGAGCCCAAAGCATTATAGGGAATGGACATCAGACTGGTGACCTGTGACAAGTGGGGGTCCACAGGACCCCATCGTAAGGCCAGTGCTCTTCAATGTCTTCATAAAGGATATGGATGCAGGATCCAAGGGGGTACTAAATAAGTTTGCTAACAACACTTAATTGGGAGGAGCTGTAGTCTCTTTCAGAAGCAGAGGCCCTGCGGAGAGAGCCTGACAAACTACAGTGCTGCATAATTACCAACCATATGAAGCTTAACAAGGGCAAGTGCCAGATTTTGCACCTGGGATGGGACAACCCTGGATGCACAGACTGGGGGACGAGCACCACAGAAAGGGAGCTGGGGATTCCAGTCGTGGCAAGTTGAACATGAGTCAGCAGTGCCCTGGCAGCCAGGAGGGCCACCCATGTCCTGGGGTGCATCAGGCACAGCATCACCAGCTGGGCAAGGGAGGGGATTGTCCCGCTCTGCTCTGACCTGGGGCGGCCTTACCTTGAGTGCTGGGGGCAGTTTTGGGTGCCACAGTGTAAGAAAGACACTGAGCTGTTACAGAGTGTCCAGAGGAGAGCCACAAGGATGGTGAAGGGCCTTGAGAGGAAGCTGTGTGAGGAATGGCTGCGGTCACTTGGTCTTTTTAGCGTGAAGAAGAGGAGACTGAGGGGAGACCTTACGGCAGCCTACAACTTCCTCGGGAGGGGCACAGGAGAGGCAGACACTGATCGCATCTCTGTGGTGACCAGTGACAGGACCTGAGGGAATGGCCTGAAGCTGTGTCAAAGGAGGTTTAGGTTGTACATTAGGAAAAAGCTTTTCACCCAGAGTGTGCTCAGGCACTGGAACAGGCTCCCCAGGGAAGTGGTCACAGCACCAAGCCTGACAGACTTCAAGAAGTATTTGCCAATGTCTTCAGGCATACTGTGTGATTCTTGAGGCTGGCCTTTGCAGGGCAAAAAGGTGGACTTGATGATCCTTGTGGGTCCCTTCCAGCTCAGGATATTTCATGATTCTATGACTCATCAGATAAAGCTCCCATCCAGAATGGGAGTGTTGCCTAAGTACCTAACATTCTGCAGACCTCTGTATATATCTAGATAAATGAGGATAGACATTTCCTGGAACTGATATCAAATATACACAGATTTAGACATGCTGATATTTGTATATCTTCCTGTAAACCTAGGGAATGTGTTGCTCTACTGCTGAAATCTCTCCTCTGCTTTGCTTCTCTTTTTCTCCTGTCTCGTTCTTTTGCCTCACCCATTCTTACTGTGCACTCTGCTCTCTTTCTGCAAGAGGCACTGACCAGAAGGCTGGGTGGACATAGGTACATTTAAGAAGATTCAGTTAAGTATAGGAAACTGTTTTTTATTGAATGAAAGAAGGTGTATCTATAATCTGGATATGCAGTTATAACGGATTGTTTTAATATAGATTATGCATGTTATGTATCATAGATTATGCATAACATAGATTACACATAATAATAGAATAGAATAGAATAGAATATATTTATATTTAATGTATAATATATGCATAATAGCGTAATGTAGAGTATGTATGTTCTGCTTTGTTAGTGAAGGCCAAATGCAGGACTCTCAGTTAATATTTTACAGCCAATTAAGCAACAAATAACAGTAGCTTTAATGATGTACATATTTTCAATCCTAATTTCTTGGGAATCAATATTTTCTTTCCAGATTTCTATTTAAAAACTTTAAAGAATTTGATTTTTTTATTAATGGATAGTTCAGTCTTTTCATATTTGTGACCATGAAATATACCAAACATGGTGTAAACTAATTGTTTACATTGCTACAGAAAACACACAGGAGTATATATTTAAAACCAATTCTCTTGTTCACTGCAGTCTATACCCCAGAAACACTAAGTTTTACGTGAACACAGTATTAAGTAACCCACGTTCAACCATGGTAGTGCAGAAGAGAATTTGTCCGGATGGGAAAAGTTCAGTTTCAGTGCACAGGCAGGGTTTCAGCCCTTCACCAAAAACACAGTGAAAAAGCCATCACAATAAACACCCCAATAAGTATCTGGAAACCTCTCTGCAAGGTACAAGACTGAGGAAAACAAAACTGACCGGTGCATATACCACTGAATGTTGCCAATATGAAGAAATATAGTCAGAAAGAATATAGGCACCTAGGGGTTAGTCACTAGAACATCTAATGTTCAGGCTCATAATTAATACAGTGGAGTTTGCAAGCTGTATTAGATGCCTAGGTCAACACATGATACCCAATGGCAAGCTGGTGTCTCACCCAGGGAATTTATATAGACATCATGCCAAACGAATTGTCATCTGGATACGAGGAAATCTACAGGTTATAGGAAATATAGATTTTGTAACCACTCTAGCAAATCCTAATGTTCAACAACAGTGCTGGAAGGTTGTGTCTGCTTGTTTAACAGTAAGTAAACACTGCTGAAGCATGGGATGCTGATAGGGAAAACCTGGCCAGTATTCAGCCTACTCACACCATACTCCCAACACCCAGCACTCTGAGGGCACATTGCTGCCTGTGGTTCCACAGAACCAGCAACTTCAGCATCACCTTCTGGAGTTGCAACTGCCAGTTTTCAGCTCAGCATCCCACATGCACAGTTTATTTTTTCTCTAGAGGCATTTCACTTTAACAGAGTAATCTATATTGATGACTGTATGCCTTATTTTTATTCCCTCACTTAGACCTGTGAGGTCCTTCTGGAGCTGCCTGCCTTTAGTACAACATTTAACTACCCAAAGGAGCCAAAAGACTCATTAACTAGGAAGAAAGTTTAAGGCAGCATAACAGAAAAATGTTGATGCTTAGTAGTTAGACCACGCACTAGGGTAAGACCTAGTTTCCGCCTGGAATTTGTTTAAAGTCCTTTGGTATCTGGCTGAATGCAGCCTGTTTCAATTTCAACAAAATTCGTAATAAAAATGTAGTCCCATTATCAGTGCACTGAGCCATTTACTTACACCCACACACAAGTCAGATGCATGGCAAATCAGTTTACAGAGACCATTTAATCACTCATGAGTGCACCTTGGGCAATATATCCTAATTCTCATAAATTATCTACAGTTTCAAGTGTTTATTCAGAAGAAAAGCATTTCAGGAGGTCAGAAAGGATCATTCATCAGAGGCATAGAAATTGCTCCTCTGTCAGTTTTACACACAGTAAAGGAATACACAGTAATTTTCAGACTCACATCAGGTGTTATTTTTTTTCTGATAATGGGCTATATTTTTTTCCACAGAAAGAACACATTCTCATTTAAAGGATTTCTGATCTAGCATTTTATTTCATATTTAATCTAGTACTGAACATTATTTTATGCAATCATCCTAGGACTGTGAATAATTTTTATCTATCCTGACACTCAGAATTTGATTGCTTTTGTATGGTTACATTTTATTGCAATGTACATAATGTGCCTCCCGCTAAACATGAGAAAGAAAACTAAGCCACATTAAATTTTGGACACTCATGAAGTATCACACTATTACCCTGAACATGAAGAGAATCTAATTTTCAGCATTTTACTACAGAAAATTTAGAATGATTCTATTTACAAGGATAGAGACGTTTCCATATGAACAAGAAAAGTGAGGTAGAGCTCTTTCCCTTGTTTCTCCATCCAGGAATGCCATGCAGGATGGAAAGGTATCTTCTCACACGGTGTGCTGGGGAGCAGCCCCGTGACTTAGGGCCCATTGGCACAAGGCATCCACTCGCTCCAGTAAAGGCAGATGAGGAGCAGCATCGCAGCCACAGGGAAATCCTTGAGATCCTGCCCTTCTATGACCTCCTCCTTCTCCTCCCACTTCCCTGCTACAGCTCTGCAAAGCCCCAGGGAACACATGAAGTTCCCACTGCCAGACAGAGAAGGAAGAGGGGCAAAGGTAAGAGCTGCTGCTGCCCCAGCACTGTCTGCAGGCGAAAATTAGACTCTGCTATAGCTTACACCTTTCAGAGGGCAAGGTCTGCCCAAAGGCTTCCTTTGTTTAACTGCTAGGCATCAATTTTAATATCATGACTCACTAATTGTGTCTCTCTCTATAACTAAAAGGTGCAATAATAATGATTGCACTCTATTCAGCAGCCAAATTCACAGATGTGGTGTTCTGAAAGGCTGTCACAGACAAAGACTCTGGCTTGGAACATGTTTCAAATCTTCCCATCTCCCAGGAAACATTTATGACCTGCTTAATACACACTAGTGCAAATGCAAGTCTTTCTAAAGTCAGAATTATAGATATAGATAGGGTATAATTTACTATATCCCTACTTTCCTACAAATAGATTGAAAAATGCCTGGGGTTAAAATCTTCCTTTCTTAGTTAAAAAAGTTGTTCTGAAGCCCAAGATAAACATGAATGTGAGCATTAACTACTCAGATTCCTGGCGTTTCAGTGGCTGATAACAGAAGGAAAAAAAAGGTGAAATATGAACTCCTGACAATAAAAAAGTATTTGGAAAAGAGACAATGAAGATGAATAAAAATTGAAACAGGAGTACCAAAACCAGGACAGAAGCCATTGTGGCTCTTCCCAACCACAGCACTAACAACTGTGATGGCAGCCTGAATATCTGCATAGCTCCATAATTCTGTGCCATATGAAGAGCCTGTGAAAGCTCTGAGCAGCTGCCTGCTCTATGGATTGCTTGTCAGCGCTGATCAGTGCTGCTGAGCGCATGTCTGCAGGTGTCAGGGATATCAAATGACCTGAGCCTAAGAGCAATGGGCTCTAATCTGCAGATAAATTTAAAGACTCCAACTCCCTGCTGACTTAAAAGGGGATTCAAGAGTTTCTCCAGCTCCAGACATTCACTAGTAAGAAACATCAAGTCAGAAAATTAGGGAATATTCCTTGCGGTAAGCACAAGCTCCCTGTTACCTTCTATCAGTCCAAAGATCCTGGGTAGCCTTAAACACCCTGCAGCAAATAGACAGCTTTGTGGGAAAATGGGCATTTGCATTTGAAGAAAATACTTAATACAACAAAATACTGGTTAATACTTAACCAGCTAGACTCCAGGACCTCAGGTTCTGATTTATTCCTCTCCTCTTCAAATCACCCTAATAACATAGCTACTATTTTCAAGGGTAAAAAAATTTAAAGTTGCCCTGTAGAAAGAACTTCCCCATTTTTTCATATTCTTACTCGCTTCTCATGTTCTTTATAATTTCTATGACTGCAGTTTGAACAGCTCTCCATAAAATTAATAACTGTACTCCAAGCCTTTAATCTTGTCTTTTTTTGACTGATTAGAAACAAATAGAGCATGAGCTTCAAAGGAAGAACTTCTCTTCTTCAGCAAACAGAAGGCAAGTTACTCTCAAATTCCCAAATATGAATCTGCTAGTTTATAAATAACTTCTGGACAGCCAGTCAGTCACATCTAAGTCTCCCTAAAAGACATCTGAAGGGAAGAGACATGTTTGGACAAAATTCCTGTTCTGGATCATTTAATCACTAAATTGAACCAGGAATACAATTGTTTGGCTACACTGTATAGAAATACTCAGCAATATCTTTTCTATCAGAAAATTGGACACAATTATCCCTCTTGCATTTTTCTAATCACAGAATCACAGGATGGCTTGCATTGGAAGGGACCTTAAAGAAGATAATCTAGTTCCAGCCCCCACACCCTTACCTGGGATATCAACCACTAGATCAGGTTACTCAGGGTCCCATCCAACCTGATCTTGAACAATTCCAGGGATGGGGCATCCCTTGGCATTGCCTCCAGCTCACCTAGATTGCAAATACCTTCAGTATTTTACTTGTACCCCCCTGGTGCCTTTAATATCAAAGAAGCAGCATAACAGGCAGAAAGGTGTCAGGAACATACCTTGGTGCCCTCGCAGGGTGACATCACCTGTGCTGCACTGAGAATCGAGACTTGCATTAATTTACCTTCCTGCTGCTTTAACATAGAAAATGCAAGCACCAAGAAGTTGTTGTGCACTGATATTCGAAGAGGTACACGTTATTTCATACAAAGCATCAGGACCAGTGACCTCACCAGCCTGTAACTGTGCTCGGCAGGAGAGTGACAGGCAGGGAAGATGATGACAAAGTCAAGAACAACATGAATATAGGTGAAGAGCTATACTGAAGATGCTGGCAGAGACAGGCAGAAAATTTACTTGAACTCCTCTAAATGAAAAGCATGACTTAAATCGACACCTTTAACATCAGAAAGGAAAGTGCTAAGGTGCACTGAGTCTCAGTGATTTCCACCTGAAAACCAGCCTGCTCAGCTTTTTGCCACTGAATAACTCCAATAATATATGGGGCAGGAGGGAGAGTGGCACTTCGAAAAGTGCAGATTCTCAGCTTGGATCCCCATGCCTGCACAGCATCATTTCTAATCTTGGTCCCATATCAAAGTGTCTTTATGTGCAGGAGCCACACAGTGGAAAATGCCCATACAATTATGACTGACGTGACTACACATTTAAAGATCAGTGTGCAGCTTCCAAGTTGCTTTGAAGAGCTGAAGGAAAGAGGAGAGCAGAGATCCTTGTTTCCACAGGGTTCTGCTCAGGCCTCTTCACAGATACAGACAGAACTTACCCCTCAATATGTAGGTCCATTTTAGAATCCAGGGCACATCTCCAGCGAAGACCTTGAGACTTCCCATTTCCTCACAGGATATCCCTGTTTTGTAAGGTACCCACTGGAGTAAAAAAAATCACTTCAAAAGAGGACACTGTCTCTTGGGCCATGCTTTACAAAATACTTTACACAGATGCACATAACTTCCCCTGGCTGTGAAAATTTTCTAACCTTTCTGATATTAAAGATTTCTATTAAACAACACTTCAGCAAGTGAGAATCTATTTTCAAGTGGTAGTGCCAGTTTCCAGAGTGCCATGTTGTAATTTAACAGTGCCAAGTACTAGCTTGAATTTTAAAGTGTGCTTTTAGCAGTTTGAACTGCATTTTCCACAAGACTATTTCACCACAGATGCTCTGAGTTTGCTGTTACACCGTTGAAGAGCCATGCTTTTGAGAACATTTAAACATCACAACCAAATCACGAGTGCCTGATATCACCACAGTTGCTGTACTATGTCTAGCAAAAACAGATTATCGAATGCCATACGATTAGCAAAATAATCTTACAATAATACTCCTTCTGGAGAGCAGACATGAACATTCAGAGCCACTATCTACAGCTCCTCCAGCAAGCATAAGCAAGCCAAATTTTTCCCAATACTTTTTGTTGTTGACTGGATAACTGCAACCAACCTTTTCTTACCTTGTTTAGTCCATTTCCTGTCACCTTTTAATTACAGTAATGTTTCTATCTTAAATTTTTCTTCATGCTTTTTAGGTGCCAGAATTCAGCTTTTCTCTTGCTCTGAATTTTCATTTAATTAAATCTTCCTTTGTTGCCATGTATTTATTTTTAACTTTTGTATTTTCATGGCAAGTACTCCCTCTGGCAAGGCTTACTGCAAGAGTTACTGCACCATATTTCTTTCCTAGCACTTCCAATGTATTTACCATGGATTGTCTGTCCCTTTCCCATCTGTGTACTTCCTTTTTTGAAATATAGGAATTACACTGAAAGTGCACTGAATAGACAATAAATAATAACAACAACAGTAATAATAATTATGATTTTTATTCAGGGGGAATTTGAGTCTGATTGCCTTTCTGCAATAATATATAAACAATCACTTCCTACCAGGGAAACCTATGTATAAACACCAGGTTGTTGCTAATTACAATGGTAATTAGCCCTAATGCTGACAAAAGTGTGCAGAAGAAAAGAATACAGACGGGAGTGGATAGAAAGGACTTATGACTGACACTCCATTCTTTTCACTGGTGCTGCCTATCCCACTCCTCAGTGGCCTCTTCTGTTAGCCTCCACCTTTCATCCCCCGTGTGCAGCACTGGAATCATCCATGCTTCCCTGGGCATTGCCCATTCAGATTTCCTCCTCTCCCAGTGCCTCCCACACCGCTCACATCAGGCAACATCCCTCTGCCCCAAGCCAGCAATCAACACTCAGAAGCAGACAGTCCAGAGGCAAGTCAGAAGTGATCAGGATCTGCACAACAAAACTCCATGCACAAGGAGTGGAACTCAGGGTTAGAGTGCACCTGAAAATACTTGAAAAGCTCCTATTATTCCTCAGTTCCCACAGCTGGGATACTGCTCAGGAAGCTGCCACAGGTTCCCCATCTTCTGAATTTTCTTTCCAGTAACACCCTCCTCCCCAGGTTCCTGCTCCCCCTTTACATATGTGAATCCTCCAGCACAAGCCTGTTAGATGCAGGAGTCAGCATTTTGAACACACATCTAGAATATTTCCAGTGCAGTAACAGAAGATCTGTCTCTAGTTTTCCTACTGTTTTCATCAAGTTTCTTCACTGTAAGACTACAGCAACACCTATTTTTTTTCAACAAATCAATATAAAGCATGAACGAAGAAAAAAGTAGTTCCTGATGCCCTACACAAACTCAGTGGCAACTACATGTGTGCATTTGTGCTCAAGGGAGCTTAGGTTTCCAAAGTCTACCCACACCAAAGCTCCTTTGGTAAAACATTTATGCCAACCTCTGTGTGTTACTGCTGTCAAGAATGAGAGCTGAATATGAGTGAGCAGGGTGTCCCTGTGGGATGATGCTGGTAAAAGGAGACCCTCTAGGCAAAGAGCGAATCTCTGCTCACCGAGTATGGATGAGGCTGAGTGGGATCTCTCCTGGCTGCTCTCCAGGGGCGTGGTAATGCACCATCTGTGTCCTGTTGTTGCTACTGCCATTTAATGCAGCCTCCTTCATTAGCTGGCAAACTGAATCTCGGCTGAAAATCAGCTTCCCAAGGGCAGTGAAGGGAGGGAAGAAGCATTTATCCCAGGTTGTAAGGCAACAAGAATAACACATTTCCAAACCTTCCTCACTTAGAAAAGTAAACTAAGCTATGTTGAGAGTTTCAGCCAAAACAGACATTCTCTACCCATAATTGAGTATGGGATTTGGGTTTACTGAGCTGCCCAAAGTGCTTTGTTCCTTGCTGGCTGAGCACCAGCCGGCAGCAGCACTTAGCCCCGTTTGAGCAGTCGCCTGGGAGAGCTGCCGGCCCTATCTGCCCTGTCAGCCCTGGTCCCTGGTCACGCAAGGTTTTGTGTAATGGACCACATGCCATTCAAGTGAAATATTTATCATAATCATATTTACAAGAGGCTTGGCTCCCAAGGGGGACTGAAGGCCTGAATACCATACCAGAAGTGAAATAACATGCAGTGTAGTTTGTTGGGGCTTTTTCTTCAGTTGCATTCAAAAAGTTTGGAGCCAGACAAAAAAGCTGTTTTGTTGGCGTCAGAGGCCACAAGAAATACTCAAACATGTCTGATGGGAGCCAGGGAAAAAAGTAACTGAGCAGAAGTAATGCTTATCAGCAGAAAGCCTCTCTGTTTGCTGTGCATGAAGCCCTGTGCCACCTCTCCCTGCTGCCATATTGTTTCCTCTATCCCCATCCATCCTGGAGGTACAGCCACACTGGCACCTGCAGCAGGGCACAGTTATAAACGTGTAATGAATACTTTTACGGCTCCCCAGCAGGTGTGCAGCTTATTAGTCCATGCTGTGATTGTATGTGGCTGGTAGGCTACAGGAGAGACAAATGGTCTATGTAGGGTGGGAGTGCAGAGATGTAGGGAGCAAGGCCAGGCAGGAGCACAGCAAGTGGCACAGCTGTGGCAGGGCATCCAGCAGCCTCAACTTGAAAAGTAGGCAGCTGAAAGTTCCTACTCCATCTGAAACAAATGCTACAGAAAAGGTGAAAAGGTAATGGTTTTTTCTAGAGTATTTCTTCATGTGCAGCACTGGAGGCAGGTCGGGTACTGGTCGCAGGAAGCACCCTGATGTCCATCCTACAATTGATAAGGGATTGTGCTTGTCAGCTTCATGAATCACTGTCTGTAAAAGGTGGTGTGTTCTCATGTGTTTAGGTGGAGGGGAAGTTCAAGCTATGACTTCTTGGCTGTAGCTGGCTGCCTCTTCCCCCAAAACACTTTAATAAATATTTTACTCAAACACAGAGTCAGATGGTTCAACAGTCTCCTCTAATTATGTCTAGGTACTTTCTATTTCTTGACTTTCCCCTCAAGTCTCAGTATGTGTCTGTCTAGCCAGTCACACTGATAACAGTCCATTGGAGTGAACAGTTCTGGATTTTCTGTACTTGCCCTCTTTGAGGTTTGTCTCCACACTTCTTTTCTGTGAAAACTTCCATGAGCTGGTGTTGTGAGCTGTAGCAGAGCACGACACTGTCACCTTCATCTAGCCTGGTGGATCTGCAATGCACCACATGCTAATGTTCAGACACTGAATTTTCTCCTACAGATGAGTGATAGAGGCTACTGGCAACACTACCAGAATCTGGGACTTAGAGCATCTTTCAAGTCACACTGGGATGGTTGCTGAGCTTTGTTCAACACCTTTATGTAGCTCTTCAATGTATTGCACTATAATTCTCTGAAACATAAGTTCCCATTCTCCTCAACAACTAAAGTGTGATGGACAGGGTGGGGTGGCGATACAGTCTAATGCGGCAGAAGCTGAAGCCTTTATGAGGACCTTTGCACAGCTAAAACTTTGTAAGAAAAATGGCAAAATCTACAGGGGACAATACAGATCTGAGAGTTAAGAAGGTGTGTTTTCTAACCTATGATTTGGTCATAACTCACAGTGAGAAGCCACATTTGCCTAACACAGAGGATCAAGTCTAACCTCTTCCCATGGGACATTGGGAGGATCTCTTTAATGATTACCCTGTCACACTAGCTGTGTGCTCTAATTTATTCCAGGTATGGCTGGACCTAAACACAAGTGAAATCTCTGGGAAGTTCAGATGCTTAGCACCTGAAAATCTTTTACAGGGCTAGAGTTCAGGATTCATAAGGCAAGATAGATCCGTCCTTCAGATGCTAAGATTTTAAGACAGGCCAAAACAACCACCCTTGCTTTTTCCCTTAAATATTCTTCTTTGTATTCCAGTGCAATCTAGGCCTCATACAAAAGCCACAAATATGTGCATGCTTATTCTTAGCTGCCAATTTTGCTAAAGATGAGTGAGTAAGACTCACTTATTGCCCACTGAGTGTTTTATTGTGGCAACAGCTTATTCATTTTTTAAAGGAATTATATATTTAAAATGATGAAAACAGAGCCTTGCCAGCCATGACTATAATACATCCTGCTCACAGTAAATCCTGCTCTGGCATGTGTGGGCAGAAGTTTGTTCAGGGCATTTTCCCAAACATTGTCAGGTCAGAAAAGGGACATTCAGCTGCTATCAAAGACTGAAATCTGTACAAAACCCTGGTGGCCAGTCTTGTCCTTGCTCTATTTTACCCATGAGTGGCTAGATAGTGCAAGAGCTTAGGATGTCATTGCAGCCCTGTGGCATGGCCCCACAAACCTGATGTTTTTTTGACACAAACCTGATGGCAAAGGTGTGCAGAAAATGGCAGCTGGGAACCAGGTCTGGTGGCATCCAGTGCAGAGGCTCTGAGACCGGGCTGCAGGCTAGCAGACTTCACTTCCTTCCCTCATGGCAGTACTTTTGAGTGGTACAGTCTTGCTAGCTCCATTTTATTAAGCAACTTACGTTTTGCATCCATTCCCATTTTATAATTGTGCTTCTACATGTAGCTCAGACTGAGAGCAAGAATTTTATATAGACAAAACAACTCTCCCTACTCTTATGAGCACAGGATTATTAAAAAATATATATCTGTATGAGAAATGGTGAAAATGAATCACAAAGAGAAGAATGTAAAGGATATTTGAGTTGCAAATGAGTAGAAAGTCTTTTGTGAAACAGTTAATGTGCACTTTCTGTGCTGGGTCTTCAGCCATTAATCCTGTTTGTTTTCTCCTGTAATTGTCCTGATTTATTTGCACATAACCTCTCTTTCTAGTGATACTTCATGATCCAAATTCCATAGTTCTCCCTTGAAAATTGGGGGTCATTATCAAGAGCCCTTGCTTTGGATAGGTTACAAATGCATACCCATTTCCAAAGAGTATTTCTCCAATGCAGCATTTATTGATTCACATGAGGAATAGAAACTTTAAACAAATGTCAATTTTGTTGCAATGAAATTTAACAGCTTGATGCACTACCATCTGTTTAAGGGAAAGTAAGAATCATGCTGATGTTAGGGTTTAATGTTATAATAAGTCTTTAAATCGTACAGCAATACTGGCGGCAGATTCATCCTTTGAGCAGATTGATCTCTTTTGGAGGTGCTGTATGACAGCAAGAATGGACAATTATTTGGCCTCTGAAGCAGCAAAGACAGGAAATTTGGTACACGAGAAGCAAGGAAGCCAGAGAGAGGATGCTTAACCACATAGTCAGCAGAAGAGTCAAGGGGAAAATCAGCACATTGGCTTTCCTGCTGAAGGCAAGATAGCAAGGACAGTAGCTGGTGGACTGTGAAACCAAACTGCCAGGAGCTATTGATACAATTGTGTCACAGCTGCTGTTCAGCAAGTGATGCTGCTTTCCTCATTCTCTTTGTCCTTTTGACCAAATCTCTTCACATGTCTTCTGGGAAGGGGAGCCTTCTGTGCAAGTCATCTTTACATTTTGCTTGTGCAGCATCCAGCACCATGTTCATAACCACTAACGTTCCTACAAATGATAAATTTAATAATGGCAGTATCATTTGCTTTTATTTTCTCATTGCTATTCATTTTGTTTGCTGATTTTTTGCAACATAAATCTTTCTGGCTCTCATTTCAACCAAGAACATAGTTCAGCAGTTAGGCTCAGTGCTAAATCACCTCTCCATATCCTCATTATACTTCAGTATTAGAAGTGCTAGGAAGCATAGAGGAATTCAGGGTAGCTAAGAAAGTTTTTTCCCGAAGTGTCATTTATTTGTGGTAATTCTCCAGGTGCTTCTTCAAGAAAGTGAAATAGGTAGAGGACAGCTAAAATATTTTCTCTTCCTCTATATTTTTTTTTCCTGTTGCTTTTACTTAATTGCTTGGTTAGAAAGCAGTATATGGGAATGGGTGCTCAGCGTATTACAGCATGTTAAAAGGTACAAAGGAAAATAAAAGCTAACCAGGGTATTATTGTTAATACTGATGCTCCACCTGGGCATTACAACAGTTAAATGCTGAATGTTACTGATGCTATCCTCCTATCATTTGCTATCATCAAGGGCCAAACAGTCCAGTTTCTGTTAATGAACATGAATATATATTCATTTTGTATTTTTATGATTAACATATAATGGGAGTTCTTGCTGCCTCTTTAAATGAAAAATTATGTGAAAAAACTTTCAATTGTTCTAGTCTGAAGCCATCCAGAAATGAAAGCATCATAGAGAAAGACCATGGAAGCATTTATTAAAGCCAAAGTTCAGCAAGAGTTAAAGCTCATACAGGACTCAAAGAACAACAAAAGGTTCTTCTGGAAGTACACAGGCACTGGAAGCAAAATGTGATCCTGCTTCGCAGGGGACGGGTGACTTAGTGACATAGGACATGGAAAAAGCTGAGGTGCTTAATGTCCTTTTTTGCCTTTTTTTTTACCAATGAGGTCTAGCCTCAGGCACTGAATCACTGAGGAGAAAGACAGAACAGGGGAGCACTTCAGTTACGTGGACATAACTAAATCCATGGAGCCAAGCAGGGTGTTTCTGAGAAAGCACGAGAAGGGGGTGGTGGGAACCTTTAAGGTCAACAAAGTAAGTCCTGCTTCTAGGGCCAAATCACCTCATGCCAACAGTACAGCCTGAGCCCCAGCGGTGAAAAAGCAGCTTGGCAGGAAAGTACCCAGGGGTGCCAGAGGAGAAGGAGCACAGCATAAGCCAGCCATGGGCTCTTCCAGCAAGGAATGCCAATGGCATTATGGGCTGTATCAGTAAGAGCGTGCTTGGCAGGCTGATGGAGGGGATTGTTCCCCTCTGTTTGGCATTTGGGAGACTGCAGCTGAGAGTGAGACTGCATCTGGAGCATTATGTTCATTTTTGGGCTCCCCAGTGCAAGAAAGATATGGGCAAACTGGAGCAAGGCCAGGTTTGATGGGCAGCCAAGGCTGCCATCAGCATTCATAGCCCCGAAAATTTTGTCCCTGTTAGTCTGAGTCAAGTAACTCAGTTAAACACAGAATTAAGCAAGTGAAACAAAGCAGTCCATGATATACAGACCAGATAAGATGATCTCATATTTTGTGAATATAAAAGAAAAAAAAAAGATACAATGGAAAACAGCATACAAGTTTTCTTACCCAGAATGAGATACTTGAAACAGAAAATCATTTATCATCAGCCTGTGCCTTTTGTGCACCAATGCAGCAACTTAATGCCCAAATGTCGTGGGTTTACCCAGGAAGGGTCAGTCTTGCAAGTGACCTATGGTGCAGGAAGCAGTGCACCTTGCTTCCTGGGAAACAGAGCCAGTGACCAGCTAGTTTTGAGTATTGATGGGTATATAATCTAATTATAAGTTGTTCCGCCTCCAGGGAAAAAAACCCCATATTTAAGAGAGATACACCTGAGAAAAAACCCTTTTTTCCTGTCCTGTTGCTGCCAGAGAAGCAAGTCCTGTGCTTCTCTCTCTGGTAAGACTGGGCCCTTGCCTTCCCCCCCCCTCCCCCCCTCAGAGCGGGGAGGGGGGGGAGGTTTGGAAGGGAGTTTGCAGCAGTGCTGCTGAGCGTGGGGAGGACCCAGCCTGAGCTCTCCGGCTGCTGGGCAAAACA
>VZTJ01004171.1:654941-685609 GCA_013397795.1 Orthonyx spaldingii | reverse complement strand
GTGTGGGAGGGACGTTCCACAACAAGCAGAGATCTTTTTCTCCTGGGCAGCTGCTAGTTGTGAGGCTGAAAACCATAAGAACTGTATTTCTTGTGGAGAAGTCAACATGGTAAAGCAGGAGAAAACTCCTCTCCCTAAATGAACTGAAGAAAGACTAATTCAGAAGTGGTAAACTGAATGAAAGTCAAAGTGTTGTTTTTATATTGTCATTGAAAAAATGGAGAGGTGGGAAGAGCAAAAGTGTTCTGACGGTTTTGTTCTGGTTCTTAATTTTTTTTCCTTCCTTTTAGGTCTGTTAATAAACTCTCTTTATATTCTTTAAAGTTTGAGCCTGCTTTACCTACTCCTAATCCTTATCTCACAGCAAACTTAAATAAAATCTGGTAAGTGTGCTGGCGTTTAGCCAAAAAAACTCAGATGAACGAACTCAAACCACTACACCAAACGAAATACTTTGGAAAAAAATTAGATACTAATCATCTTCCAGGTTATGGTTTGGAAACTATGTTCCTTAAATGAATGTTTGCATTGGTTGTCTGCAAGCAAGAGTGTCAGGGAGCTGGAGGAGATAGCTGGAGTGCTGTACAAGCTTGACTTCAGGGGGATACAGTTCCCTATGTACTTGTCATGTTAACGATGAGAGAATAGCTTGTGCTTAGAGACACTGCCTAGTTAATTTCCATGTATTAAAGCTTTAAATAAAGATTTGTATCCTAAGATCTGATGAAAACATTGAGGCTATTATACTAAAATATACTTTATTAAATACAAAATATTTTCCCTCTGTCATCAATAAACATATAGATAGGATTTATACAGATAAACGTACATTCTTATACATTGATGTACATATGTTTATATTTCTCAGCTCTAATTCTTCTGACACTTGTATCATGCTGTAATAAGTTTTTACAATGTGACATTAGATAAAGCTCCCCAAATTTTATTATAAAAGTAAGGTATGTCAACTGTTTTCCCTTGTCTACAGACTTCAGCATCTTTTCCTAATTGAGAAGTTGTGAATTTCTGTGAGTTACTCCTCATTCCTCTGAAAGATGTCACCATCTTCTCACTTCTGTCTTCTGTCAAAACCTTCTATTCAGTCATATAAAGGCTTAAAGCCAGTAAGGATGTAACATTCAGTTTAGAAATAGGCACCTGACAAACTCTTTTCTATCTCTGCCACTAATTCTACCACACTTTTCATTTGCATCCCTCAAGTACAGTCTGTCAGCACAGGGACCTTCCTTGCTTCCTGTAGCTGGACACTGCAAAAATAAAGATCCAGATGATTCCTTTCTCACAGGCTGCCTTGTCTCAGACTCTCCAGGTCTGTTGTACAGTAAACTCTGGTCTCTGCTACAAACTTCATCCTCCCATGATACTAAATTTGGAGTTTCTTAACAGACTAAACCCAACTTCAAGGCTCCAAGTGCTAAAAGCCTAGAGCATCAATGATGCACACCACCCAATCTAAAGGCCTGAGTAATTCAGTATTTTTCTCATAAAATCCGGATGTGCCACTTTTGAAATAGCAATTCTGTCGCATTCCGCTGGTGCTGCAGTTCCCCTCCCTCTCCTCCTGACGTCTAATTTTACCCTACCTCTTACGTGGGCCACTGAAGCTGCTCTGGCTGGGCATCTTTTCAGCTTCTTAAGAGTTTGTGTTGGCAGTAGATTCTTTCTCTTTGGATGCCAATACTGTCACTGTGATGCCTCTACGGCTGGAAAAAATGCCTGGCCCACAATGAGGGAACAACCAGAGCCAGACCCAGAGTTTATGAAGGCCCTGTATTCACTTATCTGCAATATTTGTGCTACAGAATGGCTTATTCCAGACAAAACTCTGGATTTACTGGCTCTTTGCAAAAAAACTAATGTGCAGAATCCCTTAACTGGGAACTATGGTAATGCAATGCACTGCAACACTGCAGTGCAGGAAGCTCTGTGTGAGTACTGCTACAAAGAGTCTGCTCGAAAAATCCCCCAAAGGGCCCAGGAACACAACCAGACTCCAGGGACTCTGCAAGAGCAGACTGCAGGCCTCAGGGTGCTTCTGAAAGCTTCAGTCCCTGTCCTGCCTTCTCTCCTTCTTGACCAATGTCCTCCTCCTCCCAAATGACAGAAGATGAGCTTAGCAAAAACCTGTAGGAATGTTGTCCTACTCAGAAGTTCAGCACTCAAGAGGTGTCTCAGTACAAACACGAGTCTCAGAGAAGTGGCAAAAAGGTCACTATTGTCATTAGGGTCCACGGGAAGAGATCAAGGGTGCACTACCTGCAGACTGTATACAATTAAAGGATGGGTGTCATTAAAGTCCCCGGCTTCTCTTTAGACTCTTCAGTTGAAAACATAGTTCAAGATACCTGAATTATATTTAGGGAGGAGCAGCCCAGTAACAGAAGGCTAGAAACAAATAAAAGTATAAAAGCCAGGTCCAGTACAATCATCTTTTGAGGAAGAAACAGAATTAAAAGGAAGATGCAGAACTGGCAGAGACCTGCTATAAAACCCCAATATGTACCAGGGGTACTATGAGCAACATATATGAAAGGCAACTCGAAGTTGACCTATGCAAGGTAAAATACTCAAACCTGATCCTGCAATAAAATAACTTCATCATCTAGAAGCTGTTTTAGATCTGCAAACACTCCTCACAATGGATCAAATCTGATCTGTCAAATGATTTGTCTGTACACAAATCCAGCACAACTACTGGTGAAACTTCACCATTACTCTCAAGGTTAGCAAATACTTCTTGACACTGCCAATAAATGACAGGAAACAAAAGTATTGTACATTTTGCAAGCCTCCCTTTACTTTTGTTTATTGGTAAGAATTAGGTGAATGACAGTAATTACCCCACTACCTACTGTTCTAGCAAATGTATCTTAACTTTTCGTTTTCTAGCACCTGGTTCTGCCTGTCATAAACTTTGCAAAAGGTCTGAATTGGGAAATCACAGAACTAGAGCTCATACTAACAATAACGAAGAGAACCATATTGAACACTGAGACAGAATAGGCACCATTCTGATTTCCCCTGCACATACATACCAGCAACAAATTTCACTTGAACAGCACTCTGGTAATAGAAACCATTATGGCCAAAACAAATTCCTCTAAACCCTCAGTGGTTCTCACTAAAATGTAAAAAAAACCAGCAAGAAGCATTGGGAAACTGAAGAAATTAATCTGTTTGCCTATCTTGTGGTTTTCTTTTCTTAGGAGATGCCCTTGTGTTACATGCAATCGGAATTAAGGATTTTCTCAGAGATTTATGAACAGGACAGAATTCTAGTGAAAAAGACAAGTCCACTTCTCAAATGCTCCTTTTACTTCTGAAGGAGGCTGCCAGTCTAAACAGAAGTAAGATTTTCATTTCAGAAAATATATTTATAAATTAAAGACTAGGTTGTTTTTTTTTTTTAAATTCTTGGTTGGTGATTCTGGTTTTGCTTTGTTTTGTTTAAAAGAATAAATATTTGAGGAACACATCTGATATTAAAATTCAAATAAGAAAACAAAACCACAGGTAACAGTTAGTTTTAGTTTGGACAGGAGGCAAACGAGATTTGAAAATCTCTAAAAACACTTACTCTTGCCATCGCTTCAAAAATACTGAGGCAAATAGCCAAAAAAAAAAAAAAAAGGAAAAAAAAAGAAGGCATTTTAGTAATTTACTATAGCAGCTAGCTCATTAGCAATGATAAAAATTTGTTTGGGGAGGATTTACAACCACAGAAGTCTTTAAATTAAGTTCCAAAAAGAATAATTTTCTGTCTATAAGGTTGTCTCATAAGTGCACCACTGTTCTGTCCTTGCAGTTCTTATGTAAGATTTTATGTGCACATGCCTCTAAAACTGTTTCCTATATTCCTATAATAGCAGGAAATTATGGAATGTATATGAAGACCTGAAATGGCATGAACAGCTACATTCTTACTTAGTTCTAGATAATTTTACATTATATGGGTTCCAGTTTAATTCTTCTGTACCATCCCATGGTTAACTGTTTTTCGCCCCATGAAATCTTGCTTTTGCTAGATGCAGTTTTAATTTAAGAGATATATTTATATTTCATAATGTAACATAATCTTAGATTATTTTCTCTGTATCTTGTATCTTAATGTATGAAAATCTTCTCCTTCCATACTTCTTAGCCTTTTGTCTTCTACCACAAGAGAGCCAACATGTCCTTGCCCATTATGCCTACCCCAGTCTCTTCATATCACTTCTTCAAGCCTGAACTCTCAAGAGTATGGTCTAGTAACTTAAAAATAACCATTCTGCTACTTATTGGTTGAAAAAAATGCCAAAATCCAGACTTATATATCCTGGATATACATTTTCACCAAAAAGATACGAAATAACACAGAATTTAGCACAAGTAAATTAACTGTGGAATTAGAACAATTATTACATTTTCTAAAACAATGAAAATGTGCAACAGATTTATTTAAACTGCAGATATAAAATAAACTAAAAAAGAAACAATGTAACACCTATAATAGATTCAGTGAAAATAAACTGGTAACAAGAGTGAGCAGCTATGACAGAACCTTGTAGACTTCTGGAAGATAATAAACTGCTCAGTAATTACTATAATATGTGACTTTGCCAGGTGGCCTCCAGGGAGGACTAATTTCATTCCCATGGACAGCCTGCAACTTCTTTTGGGTCTTCTCAAGCTGTTCTAGCCTCAGTTTGTTTTCCTGAGAATAAAAAGATGTGTCAAAAAGAGCCCAAACCAAGACCACAAGCCCCCCCTCCCCCCATAACAACTCCACTAACAGAAAAGTTACAATTATTGCTATGCCTTTCTTGTGTAAAGTGCAAAGTAAACATGCAACGGAAATTTGCCTTTTGGAGCTCAGCACATCGCTTTAGAGGCTTGGTCACAGACTGCATAATGCAACACACATGGCTGCACACTGGGCATCATTTACAGTGAAGGTGACTGTCTCAAGGATGGGCTGGGTTTATGCACTGTCTAAAAAAAGCCCAACAGAAAGCCTAGTGAATTATGCACTGTATTGGTCTTGTATGTAATTACTTTCATATTAATTACTTCTTGTCTTTAGGAGGATACCTAAATCACAATGCAAAATATGTTGTTCTCATCTAA
This sequence comes from Orthonyx spaldingii, assembly GCA_013397795.1. Lineage (NCBI taxonomy): Eukaryota > Metazoa > Chordata > Aves > Passeriformes > Orthonychidae > Orthonyx > Orthonyx spaldingii. The sequence goes on along the minus strand of VZTJ01004171.1, from coordinate 680,482 downwards.
TGAGAACATTGATGCATCATTGTAACTTACTGTACTTACTAAATCACACTTGCCATGTACTAGAACAAACTGGTAATTAAACAATTTAATTTTAAAGAAAGATCTATCTAACTTATAAGCACTGCAAGGTTCTAATTCTATTTTCTATTGTTTCAAACAGCAATGGAGCAATTAGGATGATAAGGGATAAGCAAGATACTTGCAACATTCTTTTTGTGTCTCATTAACTAATGATTTTCAAGAGACCTGTCATTCAAAAATTAAGTTCCAATTATTTATAATTTTTTTGAATTTCTAATCAGTTCTATTCTGTATAAAATAAGCATTCTTCTTTGCAAAGATGACTGCTATTTCACCCTCAGGAGGACCAGCATCTAAAGGTGCATCTGCATTAGCAATTTAGTACACCAGTGAGTTCTCTATGGGTGTAAATTTTCCGTGTAATCATACTTGCAGGTTTGTGGTGCATACTAGTGCACATTTCTTACTGACTTAAAAGTAGTTTTTTTCTTGGTGAAACCAAGGTTGCTCATATAGACCAGAGCATAATTTACTGTGCCCCGTGTGATGGGTGGATAAGAGGTCATTGAGCAGCTAGCTCTCTCACACATGAACAGCACATTCACTCCTAAGACCAACAACTGGCACACACATCACTGCTAGTAAAGATGCAATGTGGATATGCCCACTTAAAACCATCATCAACTGTGACACATCCAACCTTGGTCCCTTCATCTTTTGCAGCCCATCAGCTGGTATTTTGAAGCATCCATAAAAGTTTTGTATTTTCACATGTATGAACTGCACTGCAGCAGAAGTACTGCTCCTTGAGGACAGCTGTAAGATAACCAGTACCCTCATATAACCCATGATCCTATCCCTCTGGTGGACACTGCATATCCACAAATTCCCAAGATGCTGGCAGTGTTTGCGTGCTACTCATACGTGAGCAGAGAAATTGTGAGGTAACTGTGGCTGAGGGAACAGACTTGGAAATGGGTGTGGAAACATTACTGTAAAAAAAGGAGCTTCAGTGGAAGTTGCCTCCTGTTTTACACATATACAGCCGTCAAACTAGCAATGTGACCAAAAACCGTAAAAAGCAAAGCAGCATAATGAAATATCAACCCTATCAATATGATTAAAATCTGTGCCCTTTAGCTCTTTGTCAACATAAATCTGAAGATCCAATTCAGTTAGGAACATCTGGTCTGGCTGAACAAACACACAATAATTTCACGTTGTTCCTAGTAAGGCTGATTTAAAGCCAGGCAAAGTTTGCATGGAGAAGTAATGCCCTTTGCTAACAGTCTAATAAAAAAATATTATCTCTCTATACAAGCTGTATCTTTCTGGATCAAATGGAGTAATTGAGACAAATTAGGCTTGCAACACTGTGACATTCTGACCGTTCTCATCCTTCAATTTTGCCTTCTTTCTCCTCCCATAGAGATCTTCCTCAGATGAACACAACTAGTGGCTTTGGGTCTTTAGAACAAATTCAAGATATTCTAAAATTCTTGAAGGCAACTGTTTAGTACCCTAAGAGGAAAGGAGTCTGCATTATCAGTGATATTTTTGAAAAAAGACATCCAGATATGTCAAGTAGTATAGATGAGCTTGGGAAGAACACGCTCTAATGGAACACATATATGATACATGTTCCTGTATCTCTAATCATAGAATTAAATTGTACAAGAATATGTATACCATCAGGACAGGTAAGTGAAAACTCATTAAAAATAAGACTTATTGCAGCAGTATTGGCAAATATTTCAGTATTTCGTATTGCCAATATTTGAGAAATTGCATGCTACAAAGAAATGTGCGTTTATCAAGTACTCTGCTGAATGCACATTGCACAACAGACTCATGTATGAACAACCCAAACCAAAAATAAAGCATCCACCCACTCAGGAAGGGAACAAAAATTGCTTTGGATTTTTTAGCTGTGCTTCAGTTTTGAATGTTTGGGTTTGAAGATCCAATTTTCATTAATGAATCCCAGTGACAAGGAAAGAGTCTCAACTGTTTCTGAAAAGATGAAATTCGAAGTGAAGACCTACTGGCCTCCTCCCTGTCTTCAACACACACAAAGGTTTTATGTTCCAGTCCCAACTACAATGCAAATTCTCACAAGATATAACTGATATAAATATTCCACAGGATAATAAACAAGATGTTATTTGCACTAATTGAAGAAGAGTAACAGAAACAGTGAAAGATTAAATCAATAACTGTAAGTTGTCTTAGACTAGAGCAATTTGGCTGTAAGGCTTGATTTCTATGGAAGTTTCCTACTCAATAGCCTAGTAAAATGAATACATTTTTCACTTATAAAATTGTGAGAAGAGCACATTCTTTAGCAGTATGACTGCCACATAGAAACTGAATTTTACATATTACAGAAGACTTACAACATTAACAGGAGTAACAATAGCAGCCTTATTTCTAACATATTGCAATGACAGGACATGAAAATTCCAATATAGAAAGTATTTTCAGAGAGATCTTATTAAACTACATGAAATTAATAACCCACATCAGCTATTTCTAACCCAGAAAAGCAACAAATCCATGGGACTTATCCAGTACATCCTTTCTTGATGTTTTTAAACAGCTTTAGAATGCCAAAAATAGATACTGCACATGCTCAAATTCAGGGTAAAATGTCAAACTTCTAAGACTTTTACTGTGTTGGTCTTTGAGAACTATTTGAGAGCAACCTTACTTCTCATTGGCTCCTGGAAGGTTGATGTTTACCACAGAAAATGGACAACATAACTTATCTAGGATACTCAATTCTATCCATAGTAAACAGGTATCAAGATTAATATCTCAGAAATAATGGAAACTAAACTGATCTGTCATTATAAACTTCCTACATGATTCTTCTCCACTCCTCAGAATAGGTGCATGTCAGTGAGAAGTGTCAGACACTGGTATTATGCAGTAGTTAAAAAAGGATCATTTATCAAGGTGGATTGGCTTGAAGAGTTCTTTGTGAGTAGCAAGAAGCAATGATAGGAAAGAAATAAAATAATCAGAAGCTTGAACTTCCAGGCAACACTAAAGCATCTCACCTCAAGATCATGTTTTTTATGTCAGTATTTTACAAGTGTTAATAGCCTTTTCCAGGGCATTTATTTTCAGGCTTAAAAAATAATCTTCTCCATGCATTTACGTTATCAAGCATTCACACAATGACCTCTAAAAGCAGAAGTAACAGAATTTCCATTAACATAAAAGCAGAATGTTTCTTCTATTTTAGAAGAACTACAAGGAGATTTTTATGTCTGTTTTATCCACGCATTATGGTCAACATCAGTTTCAGGAAAACTGGATGAATTTCCACATCTATGTCTGTTGAATGTTAATGAAAACATTCTTCCCACTATATTACTTTTATTTTATTTCTCTTCAAAACAAAATCCTGTTAGTTGAAAGAATATTCTTAAAAGGCTTCCAAATTCTGCCCTCAGATTTGATGCCTATCTATCTGCAGGCAGATGTCATCTTAGTTCCCTTGGTAATACAATGACAACTTTACAGTGTTTCTCTGTTGCAGTTCACTAATGGTCTGTATTTTTTCTGTAACTGTACAAAATGAGACAATATTCTGACCAAAAATGATGACAGAGCCATTTCCCAGTATGCTTTCTCAAATAAAGGTGTGTAAGCTGCAAAAAGACAGCACAAATTCTGAAAGTAAAAATGTGAGGACTGGGCATGAGACACATCAGTCAACACTTGCACACAGAGACTGGAAATGAGATAATTTGAGAGGTACCACTGCCAACCAGTTCAGTACCTATCCCATCCTACACTTGCTTCCTTCTCATGTAGGCACATGTATACCCAGTTACATCTGGTCATTCCTCCAACTACTAAAATTTATATTAATAATCCCACTGAAGAGATGACCTCAGGAATTTACAAACAATTTGAACAGGGGAGCCTGTGCTAGCTTTTTTTCACTCCCCAAAAAAGGGATAATTTTTTTACCTTCATACAGAGTCCAGGACAGCAAGGAAGTCAAATGTACAATGAGAAGCAACATTCATGCTTTGGTACAACTAAACTGATTAGGATAGTCTCAGTAAGCAGAGCATACCAAGGCAGTGCATTAGTTACTGCTCAAAGCACAGTACTCCCTATCTCAGCAACCAGGAATATTGACCAGGCAAGAAATAACTTAGGATAAGACATTAATCATTTGCTAAACTGAGCTGAAAATCACTTGACAATGGAGACCAGAAAAAAAACTTCTTACCAATGATTATAGAAATGAGAGGTATTCCAACAGGGGACCAGGTCAAGCATCTTAAAATATCCAAACCTAAGACTAAATTTTTGACTAAGTTTGAAAATAGAAAGGAAAACATGCAGGCTTTTGCTGTTTTAAGCTATTGACAGTAAAAAGGAATTCCTGTAAGGACCTTAATCCAGCTGAGTTGCAAGATCCCGTTCTTATAAATGGCAACAGAGACCATATGTACAAGATGTGCCAGAAATCACATGGAAGAGACAAGAGAAGAAACAGTTTCTAACTAAAAAAACCTTGCCAGTCAGTATGAAGAAAGACTGTGTCACAGGCTGGGGAATTAAAACAGGTTGTTTTTTAACTGGCAAGTCACATACCTTTAAGAAAGCAACATGTGCTAAGAATATTAGTGATCTCTGTTCTAGTTTGTCTTTCTGCAGCAAGGGAAAAAACCTGCCTTATTGTTGGGACTAGTGTACTGGATTAATTTACGGCTTTACAACTGGAACACTGCTGTGAGAAAAATATAATTGGGAGCATCAGAGTTCTACCCTTTCTCGCAAATGGAAATCATCTTGAACTTCATTACAAGTGCTTTTATCAGTTGTGAGGTATCCAAGTCTCCATTTTCCTTGAATGTACATACACTGGCTGTTGCAGCTGGTGATGCTGTTTGGCTTTGCAGGTTTTGTGTTGTGGCGAATTGGCCCTTCCGAGATGGTTGCTCCTGACGTGGAATGGTAAAAAATGAAGACTAACTGCAACTGAAAACTCTATGACATGTAGGTAGGGAGAACATATTTGCCATGTATGCCAGTTATCAAGTGCACTGTATTTTTAGCAACATTTTGCTCTTGAATTCTGGGGGACAAGTGATGTAATGTTGCCACCGACTGGCCTCTCTCATAACAGCACAACACCCCACGAGTATTACAATACACAAGTGCTCACACTCATTACTACACTAAACTTTCTGGTTTTGACGAAGTGCAAAAAAGAAAAAACCCAACCAAACATACCAGCCACCTTTCATATTCCTCCATAGCCTTTTCACTTTTTTCTTCCTTCTTTGCCTGTTGCATTTCTTGCTTTCTTCTCTCCAGGAATTTTTCTACTTTCTTCTTTTTTATATATTCTTCCTTCTTTTCATTCCTGCACAGTGAGGGGGAAGAACAAGAGGTCATCATGTAACAGTCTAAATGCTGCATCTTTGACCAATTAATTAAATTGAGTCAAAAGATGTATTTTACACTTTTAATAAACGATTGAGAATATGTATTTAAAATCTTTCATGTTGATTTTTATGTATCACTAAAGTATAAATGAATCTACTACTATATCTATTATGGCATCACCTTCTCTGTACTTCTTTCCCCCTTATTTAGTATCATAAAAACACCCCATTCTGGCCTTCTGTAGGTATCTCTAAGTTGCACATTGTCTGTGAAATCTCTTGGCTTGTAAAACTAAGTCTCTTGGCTTGTAAAACTAATACAGAATTTCTCCAGCAGCTACATCTCATTTCCTTCTTCCTACATCTGCATTCATACATCACATTCCACAAAACTTTAAAAGATTTACCCTCCTTCCTATGGCTTAATAATGAAGCATGAAAATACCCATGTAAGACCCAATACTACTCAATGAATTTTCCCAGACGCAGTATCTCTGTCTGGGCTTAGTTAGTATCCTTTTGGGGAGGAAAGCAACTAAATTAATAAACTGAAGGGAGCTGCAGAGCTTGTTTTCACTATTATACTTGTTCTCCATTGGGAATGAAGAGTCTGATTCCAAGCATTCCATTATCTTCCCATTACAAGCACTTGAAGCATTCACAGAAGACCTATTACATTTCTAAGCAAGGATTTTGGAATATGTAAATATCATAATTTTGCTATATTATGATATAGCAAAACACAGTGGAGTAGTACCATTTTTCAACTGCTGATACACTGACTCTCCTCTTCTCTGCAACTAGGTCCTCTTCTATCTTCTTTCTCATTCTTTCAGACTGTTTTTCCTTCCTGCTTTGCTCTCTTAAATATTCCACTTTTCTTTCTTTCCATTTTTTGAATGCCTAAAGACAATGCCATAGATCCATAAGAAATCTTACCCCTCACCTGTCTGTCAATACTCCACTAGTCTATTCTGCTTTTTTTCTTTTCAATAATTTCTACGCATTCTAATTTTGGAATATTTGTTTGTAGCATTATTCAGAAGCAGATATCACTATACCTAAAAAGAATGTTATTTTTCCGGTAGGTAATAGTTAACTGCTAGTGTACTTACATGAAGTTTGTTTCATACACAGTTAATAGACTCCAAATACAGAAGCCTGTTTGTCTGCAAATAAAAACATTACATATTCCTGATAGAACAGAACCTAATACAAGCTTCCTTCAAAAACTAAGCACGTCTAGATTTAAGATTCTAGTTCGTCTTCATCTCTTTCTGGATTAATCCAAATTATTTTTTACCATCTCCTGGACCATATTCGAATACACATTTATGTACATATTTCACATCACCGCTTGTGCTGCTTCTGTTTTTTCCTTATTCTGTTCTGCTGGTTTCTTTTCCTCAAGTTCCTCAAGCTTCTTTTTTTCATTTAACTTCTTGGCTTCTTTCTCTTTCTTTTTTTTCCAGGCTTCAAAACATGCAATTGATTCTTCTCTTTTAAGTGCTTCTTTCTAGATTGGAAATAAAAATCTACATTTAAATTAATTTTGGTATAAAATTCTAAGTGAAATAGTATGCTTTAAACTTATTGCTAAATGGAACAATAAAGAAATAGACATTGATTTGAAAACAACATTGCAAGTATTACAATTACATTTTAAATATATATATAGTGTTTATTTCTATGTCCATTTTTAATTGAATGATACAAACTACTCCTTTAAAATATGTGTAGAAGGATATGAAACACATGTTAAGTGCTTAGAAGTGAAACATATTAAACACTTAAAAGCCAAATCAAAGAATGTGCATGATACTATTCAAAATACAGCCCTCTGTAGGTAAGCATCTCTTGAGATAGGGAGTAAAAGCCTCATGTTCTCATGCACAAAACAAAACATAGCACCTTAAGAGCTGAGCATCCCAAGGTCTTTGCACACTAACTTGAAAATTAATCTAGGAAGCAAATTTCTAACACACCTCATGTAAATGTGTAGGGAAGCATTGGACAGACACTGTTTACCACAACCATAACAAGCAGGACATGCCATTTACTGTTTCACATCACCTTGTGCTGTTTGGAGAAAATCAGATATAACAGCCGAATGGTGCTCTTAGGCAGAAAGCACACTTCAAAGAATCACAGTTTGTCAACTTCTTTTTAAACAACAATCTAAACAAACCTTTTCAGTATTGTTCCTTAGAATTGCAGCTTTCTGTTTTTCAGTTCTCTTTAATTCCAGTAGAAGGCGCTTTTTCTTTTCCAACCAGTTCTGTAAGAATCATTAAAATATTTTTAAAGTCCTTTTAAGGTATAAGTAAAGAGCAGAACCAATATAATGACCACCAAAATTACTCTTAGTTCTTCCATGTGCTAGTGCAATAAGCATCCCACGTGGAACACTAAGCTGTCATCACACAAACATTGTGATCAAAAAAATCTAAGGTTCTAAAATCACAGCTACAAAATCTAAAAAAGCTTAAAGATCTTTAAAAAAGCATCTTCCTAGAAACACCAAAAAGAGTAAGCATTAATCAAAATTAAACAGAAGAATGGAATAAAGATCCTTATCACTTGGTATATAGGCGTATTATTTACATTTGTTGTCTCTCTTGAAAATACCTATAATTAAAGAGAATAAAATCATACTGGGAAAAGTAGGACTTCAGGCAGTCATAAAAGGTTATGAGTCATCTGCAGAATCAGGCTTAAATTTTCAAGAATTAGCTGTATATTTGGTATGCAACTCAAAGATAAAAAGTGTCCTAAATGCAGATTATTCTACCTTCAAAAACTATGGAGACTATATAAATACGGATTTGAGGGTCCAAAATTTGTTTTAGGACCATAACAAGTATTGAAGACACATACCAGTATGAACAGTGCCTGTTAATGAGAGTTGTTCTCAAATAGGTTAGCAAAAACCTATTGAAACCCAGAAAAAAGTTGTTGTGAAATTCTACAAGGAATTTACATAGATTATACTTCTGGAAAGAGTACAGGATTTGTTATCACTTTTCCTGAATGCCATTTGAATAGAACATATTAGGAAAAAACCCCAACTTTAAGTATACACTTACGTTAAGGACAAAGTAGAAATAATGGGAAATATGTGCCTGAAAATAGTCTGAGACGATAAATTACGAACCACATAAAAACATTATGTCCCTTTCATCAAGCTTTTTAGTTCATAATATGAGGAAAAGACATAGCCAATAGAATAAAAGGATTATTACACCTGTGATCCTATGAAAGGAATATAGTAAAAAATGTTGATTTCAAGAAAATATGAGGTGTTGACCCCTATATCAGGATCTCTATACGCACAATTTTGTTAGTTTGTTCATTTTAAAAATCTACCTGAAAAACAGCTGCCCTTAAATTATCTACTTTGTCAAATTCTGTATTTTTCTTCTGCATGCAATTATCCTCCAACACCTTTAATGATCCCAGATACTGAGATGAAACAGGTGAAGTTGATGGAACAGCTTTTCCCTTTTTCTTTACGTGCACAGAAGATGTAGACCTAGGAAAATACCAGGACACAAAAACATTAATGCCCTTTCCACTTACTGTAGCTGATACCAAGTACTATTGCTCTTATTTCAGTGCATACCAAAAGTTACTACAATTCTTTTTTTATATATACTTGGCTGGGGACTGGGGAAAAGGAGAAAGAACCCCTTCTTCTTCTTCTGAGGGCTTTATTATTGCCAAAACAAGCCATTACTCACCATAGCCAGACCAGTTTACAAATTACTTATGCTTTCATCTAAAAGACAGTTAAGTGTCTGTAAAGACTCCACACACTCATCACAGACACTGGCAAAAGACTGGAAGTCTGATGTCACATAAACCTGAGCAAGGGTCATAACAACATGCCACATGCACTAAACTGTTTTCCACAGATGGTCAGAGGTTGTCAGCAGCGAAGACAATGCTGACAGAAAATGGGAGTGGAGCAGCATTTTTGGGGTGCTTAAAGGCATCTTAAACACCTCAGACTGTGATACACAGCATCCTTCTCCTACCTGTCAGATACAGAAGCCTTTGGGTTTTGTAGAACTCTCTCCTTTGTTTCACTTAGTTTCTAAGAAACGCAGAGGAAAAGTAAAGTTAGAGAGTTTTTACAAGCTAACAGGGACACTGAGAATTGGACTCAGCCCTTATGGGTCCTTTCCAAGCCATGATATTCCATGGTCTCATGATGTTATAAAAACAGGCAAGAAAGACACTCTAATAAAGAGAGGGTATACTACAGGGTAAGAAAGTAAGGAGAGAAAAAACCTAACCAAAACAAAAAAGCCTCAAAACCAACCAACCAAACTTTCAGAATGCCTGCACCATTTTGGAATGGCACCTAGCAATGTTTATTTGTATTACATAAAAATACAGTCAATAGTTTAGAAATAAAAAGAAGTAAAAAGAACCCAGCTGGGTTATTCTATAAACACTCTTTTAACTCTTTTGAGTACTTAGCTTTAAAAATTACATGTATCTACGTATTTTCTAAAAAGAAAATAGGGATAAAGCATAGGGTGCTTTGCATCTTATCCACTATTCAGGTTACACATGGACTCCACCCTCTGCCAACATACATTGCTTACTGCTATTCAGCTATCCTCACAACAGAGATCTGACATTTTCACTTTGAGAAGGGTACTTTCTTACAGCTGGAAAACACATTTCATTACCTTTATCTGATTTAAACAATTTGTGGAAAAGGTATTCCTTACATCTTTCATAAAGCTATACAGAATTTATAAGAACCTCAGCTTCAGAAACCAGATATAAATTGTCAGCTTTACAGTCTTCTACACACTTAAGGTACCAACAGTAACTTTACAAAACTTTCCATTGTGCTTCTAGGACATTGTTCCAAAAAATGGTAAACTGTGTACAAGCAATACCTTGACAGAGTTCTTTGACATGTTCTTTGCCTCCCCATGCCCAGATGGATCATTCACTGATACCTCCTGCATTGTATCAGTTGTTATTTGCCCTTCTGCTATTTTTATCATTCCATCTGAACTGTTAGCTGCTGGCTGCTCCAATTCCTTTGTTTTCTCATAGACTGTGGTCCTCATTTGTTCTATCACAGACAGGGATTTCCTACCATTTTCCTGCAGTTTCAAGTCACTGGTGCTGACCGTCTTCTGATCTCGATCTAAAGGCAGAAAAAAGACTTAAAGTACACATTAACAAGAACTTCATAGTTTCCGAGTATTGTTATTTCTGTACAAAATGTATTTCTAGAAAAACCATCAGTCTATGAAAGTTGTTACTAAATTTTATATAGTATAATGTTTTCTGTATGCCTCCTTCTAAGAACCATATACTAATGAGAACAGTATTCACTTGTATTTGCATGTCAGACTAGAGTAGCAACTGAAGCTGTAACTCATGTTAGAGAATGTGAAAGCAAGACAAAGGCAGAACTTTCCACTGCCTTACATGGCTGCAGCACAGAAACCAAAAGCAAGAGTCATTGCAATCACAGCAAGAGCTCATCTGACATCTAGCAAACTTCTAATCAAGTCTGCTAATCACGTTAACACTCCGGGTAACAAATGCTGCCTTCATTGTGTGGTGTTCTTCAGGGTTGTGGGACACATGAGGGAATAACTGAAAAATTCTGCAGTGGGAATTTAAAGAAAACATCACTTCAATCTGAATATATGCCTAAGTGGTGAAATTTTATCTATGAAACACATGTGATAAGCATCAGCTATGTTTGTCAATCAAATCTTAAGTAATCTGTATGAGTTTTAGGCAACCCCCACCGCAACGTTTAACTACAGACATCCGCTAGAATAAACAATGTATATTGTACTGGCAATTGTGTAACCTAAGGAGCAGTACGCATGCTTACAGCAAGAGGGCATTGGAAGGTCACTGAGGAAGACTCATTATCTTCATCCCCAGGACCACCAGGAGGCAAAAAAAAACCCCTAGCAACACTGTGGCGCAGATGTAGAGCACTCCAGGAAAAACACGTCAGCCGGAATCCAAAGAAGATAAAAACGAAGGAAGGAGAGGGGATGGGGCACGCACCCCCCAGCCGCCCCAGCGCTGGTTTGCCTGTATATCGCTTGCTTAATAAATTTTTTCTATTCACCATAATTGGCCTTAAGCGACTTTTGTCGACAACACACATTATTAATACGACTTCAAAAAATATTTTTTATCAGACTTTCAATTACGCTCAGAAATGCAGAGATCTAAATTTGTAAAACAATTCAGACACAAGACAAAAAATGCCCCAGTAAAACCAAATTAGAAGTCTTCCACAAATTTCCAATGGAATTCTTTAGAAAAACAGATTTTTTGGATGACAAATTAACTCCAAATTACCTGAAGAAAGGAACATTAATGCTCATAGTATAAGAAATTTAACCTAGATTTACACTAGTGATGATAAGTTCAAGATGACAAGAATTCTGAATTTATAACCAATATGCAGTGTGTCACTGCATTACTTTGATTCACATGAAGAAAAGGAATAGCTCAACTTCTTTTCTGCCAGTCTGAAACTACACAGGCACACCAGCCAGGAAAGAGAGGTGTCTGCACATTCAAATACCTAGCACTTTGGTGCCATCATGTGGAAAGGAAAAACAAAGCTGATACCTTTAATCATGCTCTACCAATTTCATAGTTGTAACCTTCCATCACAGGTAATGACCAGCCATAAACTTATCTCAACATCAAACAGGACAAATTCCTCTCATATTAGGAATTAGATAAAAAATATGAAGTCTTTTGGCACATATAGTCAATTAGCAGAATTCCAAATTCTGCTTTGCATAGTAAAAATAAATTATCTATTCTTATACGGAAACATTCAAGTTTGGGGGGTTTATGTTTTTATACATCCAAAGTGTGTCAGTATCTTCAAAGTAAAAGATCATTTGAAGTTTTAACTTTGGAATGATGAGACATCTACCATTCATAAATGTTTTGGCTACAGCTCATTTTTTTACATTCTGTTACATTACAGCTTCACCTGTCCATAGAAAAGGAGTTTAATGACCCTCCCATTAAAGGCTGCATGGATGCTGTGGACACGATGTGAATAGAGCTTTCTGTGCCATGGACACACTGAGGAGGCATCTTGGCAGCCCTCTCACACCTTCCATGCACATGCACTGATGGAGAGCTGGACTTTAAGGACCTAAACAGCTGGTTTTCATCTTCTGAAAGGAAAAGGCAAACAAGAACCTGCTGCTCTTAGCCCACACTGGTTCAGTTTACCCCCTGGCACACAGAGATTGTGTATTTTTAGAAGATGATCGTTAACACAACAAATAACCCAAATTAAAACACTTTAAAATACTGTAACATGGCTAAGCAGCAACAACATTCAAATACTTTCTAATCACCTGATGGTTCAGCATTTCTTTTTTTTTGCACCCGTGGCTTTGCTTTTGGTTGGTTTTCCACTTGACTTCTTTTTTTATGTAATTCATTAATAGGCAAGTCATCAGTTTCACTATTATCACGCAGTACTTTTTCAGCAGCTGAATGTTCTTCATTATTTTTTCTGTCATTATTCTCATTTTGACTTTCCAAATATCCTTCTTCGTCATCTTTTCTGTCATTCTGTATGTTTCCACCTTCTAAAACCATTATTTCCTGAAGCTTCTTTTCATGAAAGGATAAATTCAAATCATCAGCAACTTCATTTTCCAAATCTACTGCTTTTTGTGAAGCATTATCATTCAAGAGAGGACTCCCAGCAACAGATTTCTCAGTGCTTGTAGAATCTGAATCACTTTCAGCAAGTTCTTTCGCAATATCTGCAAAGAGCACATTACCAACTTGCATTTGATAAAAATGGAAAAAAATGGGGCACCGAAGCTGTATCTTCTATAACATAACACTATTTTTCATATAACACCCTCCTGACTTTAGTTTCTGAGCATTTCTCTTTCTGTGCTTCTGATTTCTGCAAAGCCACCAAACTTTCCTGTCATCTGTTTCCATGAACCCAATCCAAAGAAAAACATTCACTATTTAACTGTTTTCTGCCATGCAATTTAAAGCCCTTCTAAAAAGCAATGTCGCAATGCCATAGGAAGTGGAAGCAAGTCAACAACAACAAAGCTGGGCATGTTTGGTATTAGTATCCATCCTCTCTTCCCTTCTCTTCACTTTTGCCTCATTTAAAATCTGCTAGAAGATACTCAAATGAAGTATCTTCTACAATGCTAAAGTTCACATGTTTAACAAAAATATTTATCTTCCTCTAGCTTGTTATTGCTAATTGACCTAATTTCAGAGCTTAAATGCTTGAAGGTGACAAAAGGATGTCATGATAGTAGAGTTACACATTTACTGCTGGAGAGCTTTTTTTCCTAAATCTTGTCAGCAAAGGGAAATCAAAGCATCCCACAAACTGTTAAAAGATGTTTCAGGTGTGAATGAAAAACAGGCCACAGAGGAAGTCCTTTTAGAAATACATAATCATATTTAACATTCCTATTTTCCTTAACATTTAGTGCCGTATCAGCAGGAAGAAGAGTCATTTGGCCAATCTTGTTATTTGACCAAACATAAACATTAGCAAACATCAAATGCATCCTGCTCCAGGAAAAACAGCCAGATCAAACCTGTTCCTGGTTTACATACACTGCCAGAGAAGAGTGCTCCGCAGCGTGTCCTGCAGCCCTTGCTCACTGATTGTCCAGACTGGGAAACCAGTAAGGAAAAGACATTGCCTTTCTCTCTGCCCATGTCCACTTTTATTCACAGTACTGTGAACATCCAGGTGTCAAGTAAACAAGATGGCTAAGGAGGAGAGCTGGGCACCACAGAGGTAGAAAAAAGTACAGACTGTGTGTGGTCTAGCAGGTTGGCACCTTCACTGATTTCATTGGGAATTCTTCTGCTAACTTGGCAGAGGAGTACTCGGTGATTTAGAAGTTGTTAAAATATGAAATCTTGGAACACTAAATCATATTGACACATAATGATTCTCTAGGATCCCGTAATGAGTTAAGAAAGGGAAGAACACAAGACAAAGTATTTAATTTTGTTTTACCATTTAACATGCCATCTTCATCACTTTCAAAGTCGTCTGAATAGTCATCTGTTTCCTTGCTTGTTGCATAAGCAGAAATTGCTCCCCGTAGCTCATCCTGAAATGGCTTCAAAAATAACTTTTACATAAAAGGGAGGATTCACTTTTTCAAGTTCAGCACTAATTCTCCCCTCCCACAGATACGTAAGTAAAACTGAGCAACAGAGATAAGCCCATTTAATTGACAATTATTGTGAAGCATAGTGTTTACATTCTATCTCCATTCCCTAACATATCTGCATTAAAAATAATCCCCAAATCTCCATGTATTTACTTATTTATATTTCTTCTTCATAAGAAACATATCTTGCAAATTTCTTTTCCAATTTTGGCACTTATTTTGTATGATCATGTGACACTTCTCCTCTTTTGTATGTTTTGATCGGCAACAGCACAAGAAAAGGGTCTGTGAGAGCAGGTGAGCATGGACGAGCTCTTCACTGATGAAGGACAGGAGCCTGAAGCAGATGGCAGGTCCAAACCAGTGACGAACTTCACATATTTTGGACCTTCTGCTGCAGGACATCACGGACACACTACATTTACATGATTCTGAAGGACACTGGCCTTACGTATAGATTGCAAACACATTAAGAAGTGCAGCAGTACCTCCAGATTCCAGACCCTGACCCACCAACCACAAGGAGCAGTGGTTTGCCATGGGCCTTGGGTTCTTCCCGAGGCACCTGCTGGTGGCCGGGCTGTTCCTTCAGCCAGGCTGTCAGGAACGGGGCAGCCGGGCCGCTCCCAGCCTGTGCTCCCAGGTGAGCAGCTCCCGCTGTCCTCACGGAGGGCAGCCTGCTCGCCCTCTTTCATTTTGAAAGCAACGCGGATTTTTGTGCGCGTGTTGCCTGTAACAGCGAATTAACGTTTTCCCAGTGGCAGAAACCCGCTCACAGGCCCCGTTCCCCAGCGTCGGCTTTCCCCTGCCCCGCCCTGCCCCCGCCCGTCGCTGCGCTGCCCCGGCCCGGCCGCCGCCGCTCACCTGCACCCGGCAGTTCGCCGCGCGTCCCCGCGACATGGCGGAGCTGTCTCGCTGCTGCTTCGCAGCGCCCGCGGCCGCCGCCGAGCCCTCCGAGAGCCTCGGGAAAGAGCCTCGGGAGAAAGCCTCGGGAGAAAGCCTCGGGGAAAAGCCCCAGAAGAGCGCCCCGGGCCGGGCCTGGCCGCGCCGCCCGCCTTCTCCCGCCCGTCGCCGGGCAACGACCGTGCCGGCGATCGCCTTCGTTAGTCGGGAATCGCCTCGTGTCCCGCCGCGACACTGCCTCAGCCGGGCCAAAGCCGCGCTGCCAGGATTTATTATCCATGCCCGTGCCCTGCCACGATTTATTATCCATGCCCCTATCCTGAAAATAACCCTGTTCCCACAAGGAGCACATCCATACATCCATGACACGCGTACCAGGGCTGACACAGGTTTGGCAACTCCACTCTTGCGGTCAGGTAATTGTCCAAAACCTTCCTACTTGGGGTGTGAGCGCTTTCCGTAAGAAACACACTCATTTTAGTGCTGTCTGGAATACAGATCTCATAGCACCTGTGTTTTAATTTAAACTACATTTTAGACACGAAGAAATTATAGAGGCATCGAAGTAGATCGCCTGGTGCTTGCACCTCCTAATGCTCCAAGTTTTATTTCCCCAAAGGGTGGTCGTGTGATCCACCTGGCGAGCACCGGCCCCCCAGTGACCAGACACTTTGCCAAGCAGCACAGGTCGCTGCAGAGCTGGCTGTCCTAGAGGTCATATGTTCACTCTATGGGCCACAATGAAGGCACCTGAATCCCAGGGTGCTCTGGGAATACACCAACCTCGTGCACCAAAGGAAAGCTGTGCACTTCAGGACCACTTACAGATACAGACAATTCTATTCTTCCTCCAGTTTAAATGCTTCTGATCGCTCCTTTTCTAAAATAAGACTGGTGCTCCAGTTGTCTTAGTGATAACAAAGAACTTCTGACATGTTCTCTATACTGGTGTTATATTTATATATGTTAATCTTCCCCAAAATGCATTGCATTTTTGTAAGTTATGCAGAAGAAAAATCTCTCTGACAGAAACAGGGAGAGAATATGTAGGACAGAGCCCAGAGCCTTAGGACTTGTTTTCCTCTTGTTTATTTATGTAGAGTTGTATTTTAAAAGCAGTGCAGTTATGCAAAGGCCACAACACACCTGGGGGGAAAGAGGCCCTGAGTTCTAAAAAGTAACCTTGGATTTAAACTAACAATTATTTGCCAGTGATTGATTGACATTTAGGTGTTATCTGTAAGCAACTCTTTGCTTTGTTTACCTTTATTTATTGATGGCCAAATAGTGCTTGATCTGCTGATTAATCATGGCATTTGTTGAGAGTTATGCTTGATGCACAAATTTTTTCCTATATTTTATTCACATGTGAAAGCCTTAAATTTGAATCTGTTCTATTCCATTTCTCTGTGGAGGTCAAAGGTGAAATTGGACATACTTGTTAAGACTTTGAAAAGGAAGAAAGAAGAAATGCATATATTCTTTCTGTAATAATGTTAGTGATTGCTCTTGGGGGCTAAATTATGTCCCTGTTACAAACCACTGAGATGCACATTTTATTAAATTCCAAAAGGTGGCAGCAAAATATCCTAAAATTGAAAAATTGGATCTTTTTTCCAAATGTCCACTTTATTCTAACTTCTTTTATATTACTGTCCATGTTTATGGGATTTTGAGAGATACTATTCATTTAGCCTTGCATTCACTGTAGAGAAGGAAAAATTGGTTCAAATTATTGTGTTATTTACATGAGTCAGACAATGGGTCCTCATATCACCTGTATTATTAAATATTCAATGCACTGAGTTGGTTGGATGCAGAAAAAAAAAAACCAATACTGTCAGCACTGAAGAACTCAAAATGTGTGAAGATGTTTTTGTCAAAACACATGAACATCAGGTCTGCATCTTCTAGTCTTACCTGAGGCAAAAATCCCATCGAGACCCACTGAGGTGGATGGGACTTAAGCCTAAATATGAATCTAATGCTCTGAGTATAAGAGACTTAAAAAAAACCCCACACAACAAAAAACCAACAAAAACCCACAAACAAACAAAACACAAAAAAGCCCAAATCAACCGAAAACCCCCCAAAACCAAAACCCCAAATATGGAGGTTTATTGAGGACAAAAAGCAGAAGATTTTATGGTATGAAAATTAGCATTAACATCTGCTTTTTAATTAGTAACTGACTCATATATCACAAGTGTAAACTGTACAAGGAAATGTATGTTTGAAGGTGAAGTTGCTCTTTCTCTCTTGAATAGACATGGAGTATTGAGAATAAGGCTCTAAATGACCCCAGTAATTACATTAAGTTGGATAAAATAAACTTAGAGGTAACATTTTATTCTGCTGACTAAATGTGTGTGAGTCTCCACCATGCCCAGAGTCTTAAAAAAGGCACTTTTAAAAACAAGCATCATGAAGCAGTGTGATTACCATCTGCAGGGATGATGTTATATTCAGAAAGCAGTCAAATATGATGAGATTTTTGAATGGTTAGCTTATATGCATATAAACAACTTCCATAAGTTGTTTATTTTATCAATGTGTCTAGGGTTTGTGAGACAGGATTTGACAGGATTCCTTCTGAACTGATAACATATAGATAAAAAATTCTAAAATTGTATATAATAAGTCACTTTAAGTCAAAATATGTAAAATCCCTTACTGGAGAGAAATGTTGTTCTGCTTGCTTTGGTACTCCTTCCCAAAGTCAAAAGTTACAATTGAAATGAAATTTAATGTCATGACAAAATCTCTGAGTTGGTGTACATTCCTGTAGACAGTGATTTTTGTGTTGGTTGCCAGGGTCTCGACTCAAATGACTATTCCTGTTCTTGACATCAGTGGGAATTAGACATCCAGCTACAAGTGCATCTGGTTCTTGGACCTTGCACATGTATTGGTTTAGCAGAGTAAAAAGTAGCTTCAATTCTAAACAACAAAGAGCTCTTCTGTCTAGGGGTCACCATCACAGATATTCTTAAGCACAAACATTAAAAATTATTACTCTCACATTTTCCTCCCAGGGCATATGAAATAGTCTATTACAATGTACCATGTTTTGCAGGGTTATGCCTGTCCTGTCAAAATATACTGTTCTTCTTATGTTTGTCTTGAAATAAAATCAGAAATATAATCAACTTTGTGCCTTTAGGGTTAGATGTGTCAGGGCATGTGCCACCTTCCTTCTCTGCAGGTCATCCCGTATAGACATGCCTCAGCTGGGCTTGACCTTCACTATCTCAGGTGTTGGGAAAACATTCAGA
The DNA here is from genome assembly GCA_013397795.1 of Orthonyx spaldingii. Classification (NCBI taxonomy): domain Eukaryota; kingdom Metazoa; phylum Chordata; class Aves; order Passeriformes; family Orthonychidae; genus Orthonyx; species Orthonyx spaldingii. The sequence continues at coordinate 661,657 of VZTJ01004171.1, read as the reverse complement.
GCACAGAAGAAGCTGGGTGGGTTCCTTGGTGAGCTTCTGGCCTGCCATACGTACTGTCCCATCTCAGCTACTGGGAGTCCCTTGGGATTAACTGCAAAAACTGCTGTCAGATTGAAACATCAGCTTAAAATTTAGCTTGACATTTTCTGGAGCGTCCTTATAGAAATCCTGATGATATGAAAACAAAATATTTCTTATTTTGCTGGAACTATATTCAGTGGTTTCCTACCACGTTTTCTGAAAGAGCAGCTAGGTTTGTGATAATGCATTTTTAATGCATTGAGCATAATACTATCCGTAAAATGTGGTGCCATGAAAATCAGATGAAAATCCCCATTGTCATCAAATTCAACCTCTCACTTTTACATCTTGATCTGATTTGTAAATAGTTAGAGAAGATGCTGTCTCTGCAGGTAAGAAGGTATGCAAACTTCGCTTAGTAGATTGTTGTTCTCAGGCATATTACCAGGAGAATTGAATTTGATAAAATTAATACATACAAAAACATAGATATTGAAGGAACAGACTGCAAAACTGGAGCAAAAGAAAGAAGAAACTAGGATGAATAAATTCACAACTACATCATTTACATAGCAGTTTATGAATACATGTGTTCTTGACTGGTTAATTTATTCCTGAGCATTAGACTTAGAAGTAGCAGATGGAGGCAGATATCCCAAAATAAAAAAAAAGTATCCTTGACTTTTCAAAGTTATTTTAGGCTTTATTTTTTTAAGTTGCCTTTTTTTTCTTGTAAATAGTACTTGATGTGATTTTAAGGAAAAACGTTGGAACACAGAGGAATGAGACACAGCTGTCTTGGTGTTGTGCTTGGTCATAGTAACAGGCAATGAACTTTTCAAACAGAAAAAGCTTGTTTGTGTTAGTGGCAGCAGATTAAACTTCCTGTAAGGGGAGTCAGAAAATGCAAACCTTTTCACGTCAAGTGGAGTCATTTTGTGTGCAAATGACTCAAGCTACTGCTGTCGCTTGTAGATGGATACATTCTTTTTAAGTCTTGCAGCTGTGAGCTCCAGTTAAATAAACACCTTTGAGAGAAACCTCACAGACCTGCATTTACTTAAAAACATCTCTCGCTCTCGAAATATCTCTATGTCTAATCTTGTATTAATGCTGTCAAGAGAAGCCAACAGCTGTTAAGTGCTGAGTAGCAACTCACTTTAATGCTATGGCACATTTCATGGAGAGAGGAACCACGCTTGTCAGATTATCACCTGTGCATTTGAGACGTGACAGGGCTCCAAGGGCTGCTTGCATCTGAAGGATCACCAGAGAGCCAGACACAGGGCCTTGGATTAAATACTTGAGCGATGTCCCACGAACTTCCAGCCCCAAGGGACAAGAAGTCTGACATCATAAAAATTAATCAGAGAAAATAGATGCAGTAAAAGGCCAAATTAAATTGCTTTGTGGTTAGAAAGATTGACTGGCTAATTCTCACTGACAATAATGATGTCTCCTCCTGCTCTTTACATCTATATTCCTCCCTTGTCTCCTTTTAATTTTTAGTGCTATTCTAGTTACACTATGGCAGGAAGATTTAAAGAAGAATAGAGCTGCCAGGTCTGATTTTGCTACCGATATCCTAACGAAGATAAAACTTTACAGTGCAAGGAGCTTCAGCAAGTAAAGATGAATGATTACCTTACTCTAGTGTAGCAAAACAAAGGCCCATTAGAAGCACACCGAATGTGTCACTTAATCTTTTTAGATTTATAACTGACCATATAAGATAGTATCTTTTTATATCTTTTGAATATATTGATTTGTCTATCAGTATACCTATAAGAACCTTCCATATCTGAGCACTTCCTAGTCTTCAAGGGAGTTATCAGCTTTCCCTGCTAGATTGCTGAGAGAGAATTATTATTCCCATTTTGTATATGTAGAGAGAAGACTCAGGAGCTGTGCTAGTGACACAAAGGCATGCAAAAATTCTGATGTAGTGTAACTGTGGAGGATTTCTATCAAGCCTGTTTTGCACTAACTTACACCCTTAACCAGTGAAGAAAGTGCAGGCATCAGATGAGAGCTTGTACCCATTAGAGGCAGCGATGCAGAAGAAGCAGAAGAATCTGAAAAACATCTGTGGTATTTCAGTGCTTGATAAAAGGTTTAAGCTTTTGCTAATAACTGCCCTTTGTGGTTCTCTTTTTTTAGTAAAAGAGCTGTTGGAGAGCAGGTTTTTTTCAGCTTACACTAGAGACAAGGTATGATTCTAAAATAGCATAGCAGAGAAAGCTGTAACATCAGACCCACTCCTGAGCAAATATATAGACAAGTGTAGCATCTAGTTAGGCATTTTCTGTTTTTTTCTTTAGCTCATAAGTGGGTAGGTCACTATTATCTCGTAGATTGAAGCTCTAGTTTCCTTAGCTTCAGATGCACTGTACTCAGCTGCTCCTTTAAAGAGAGTGGTGTTAAGGGAGCACACTTACATACCCTTTTCCTCTTTCTAGGCCATCCAACACATCCACTGCTCATGGCCAGTGGTTAGGTTGCAGGTTGAGCTCTACACTGGTAGCTCCAGAAAAGCCTGCAAAATACAAGCTCCAGATTTTGTGCAGTTCCTATGGAGACCATGATATATTAGGATATTTTTATTGTAGATTAAAGATTATATTGACTTTCCCATTATTAATATTTCTGTGTACTTTTATGTCATCTCTGCAAGGGCTATGGAAAGAACATTGCATTCAGATTTGTGAATGGAAAATGTTGATTAATCCAGCACTTGGAAACAAATAATCCAAGTTTGTAATCTGGAACATTAAATCAAACTCTGTATTTGCAAAGGAAGCTTAACAGTTCATCTTTTCTTGTTCTCCATGTTTGCTTCCTTCCTTCCGTCTTGTGACGTAGTTTATAGCCCCTGCAACTGATTGGAAATTTTGCAGCTGCTAAGATGACTTGGCTTCGGTTTAACAGCAAATGTCATCAGCCCAAATCTGGGCTTCGAGTGATCTTTCTTTCCATTTCCTATTTCTTTTCAAATTGAGTAGTCCTCAGTTTAGGGGATTATCTAAAGCTACCCTAAGACTGGTTCTCTGTGCCAGGGCTCTTCAGCCTGTTTTGTCAGAGGAAAATCCTGAACAAAAGCTAATGGGCATGCCAGAAACATGTGAAGGGTGGGAGAGGGTCTGAGAGTCAAAACTTTCTCAAGTGGGGCTCTTGTGTAGTGCAGGAGGGAGTGAGAGAGAAAGAGGCATCATCTCGATGCAGAAGGCAGCTGGGCTGGACATGGTGGGGAGCAGACGGTGCGGAAGGATGAAAAGGGATAAGTGAGCTTTTTGTATCAGGGTGTTTTTGACTGTGTACTCTTCAGGAATGGTGCCTCGTCTAAGTACATTTTGTGCACACATAGTGTGAAATTGCATTTTCAGTTACATAGCTCCACCCAGGCTGTTTGGGGAAGTGGGAAGGAGAGCTGTTCAGCTTCAGGACTGTAGGATCACGCTAACAGCTCTGCTGTTTCCATTTCCAAACTAAACTCAGCCATAGTGCTGGTATCCCTTGCCACCAATACCTCATGCCATGAAGATATGTTCTAAATGTCTGAGGTGGATGCAAATATTTCTAGGTACAAACCTAACACACTGAAGCACTGCAAAGATTAATACTTGAAAATACTTTAAAACCAATTCTGGAAGACCATTTATAACATGAAACTTTCATAATCTATTTTAATTTCTTTCTTAGTTCCAGTGCTTGTACCTTTAAGGGACAGTGGCTGATGCTGAATCATAGAATCATAAAATGGTTTGGGTTGGAAGAGACCTTAAAGATCATCTTGTTCCGATGCCCTGTCTGTGGGCAAGAACATCTTCCACTAGACCAGGCAACTCAGAACCCCATCCAACCCAACCTTGAACACTTTTGGGGTTGGGGTATCCACAACTTCTCTGGGCAACCCTTCCCTAAAATTAAAACTTGCCATTTAAATCAAGGTGTTTAAAAACTACTTGCAACCTCACAAGCAGTTCATACATATGTGCACACATGTTTATACTATAATATCTACCTAAGCACCTGAGGGCCTACCTATCTTCTTAGTCACTGACTATCCGTGTTGAAAACAGGAATATTTCATGACAGGAACCAGCATGATCCTTTTTATCTGTTGCCTATGAATTACCCGTAGTACAGCAACTGCACTTCCCATCAATGGCGTTTTCTGGCTTTATAGTTCTATAACATTGGCAAGCTTTAGATGCAACATTAACAGGCAGCATCAACAAAGCAGAATGTATTTACCCAGCTGCTGAGAATCTTTTCCTGATAATAGAGCTGTGAGCTATGAAAGCCATTTCATGACAAAATACAGCTGGGAACTGCATTTTGTCTTGTATCAAAACATTTTTTTATGTGTAGATGAATAATGGAAAGCAGATAAGAGTGATCACATGCTGATCTTTTTATGCAGTATTTCAAAGTTGAAATGTTTCATAAAAACTCTTTTTGCTAATGATGTGAGAGACCCATTCACATTACAGCAAATTGATAAATGGATTGTGCAGTGCTTTTCTTAGACATGATTGTTGCCTCTTCTCTTCTTCTGTTTGGTTGAGGTTTTTTTCAAATGCACAGCTATTTACCTCATAATTCACGTAAAATATGCCAACTGTATATCCAAATCATCTAGGGAAATACCATGCAACTCAGCCACTGCTGATAAGAAGCACAGTTCACTTCACACTGACAGATGCTGATGGCTTACGGCACAGGAGTACCTAGTACAGATCTAGTGGGATTTTCCCTAGGATTACCTACTTAGTTTTGTTTCTCATTTTCTCCTTAAAATCACGAATGGATCCTTGGAAATCAGTGGAATCTACCAAAACCAGTCTATATTCTTCTTGTTCTAATTTATGTGACCTGCTGCTGAAAGAAAGCTCTTATAAAATCCTGGGTTTTTCCATCTTTTAGATGCAATCCAGTCAGTGTCCAGCTCACTGAAGAAGAAAAAAAAGGGGGAAAAATCTCCAGCAACATAGTGTCCGTTACGCATGCTTAAGCAAGCTCCATTCAGTGCAGTAGCAAGCAGTGGCTTTCATGTATGCTAATCCGTGCACTGAAGATATTCAGTGGATTTTCACACACTGTGATATTCACTCCAGATATTCAGTGGTGGTCTAATTTTGCACTACTTGTATTAGCAGCAGGACTATAACGATCTGTGAAGGGGCAATGCTGAGGGTTTTTCTAATTTTTTACGGCTGCATTATCTCAGTGAGAACACTCTTCAGGTATTGAGTTCCTGTCTTTTATCTGTGCCTTAGTGCTGTGTAATGAATGGCTTCAGCCAGGTCTGGATTTAGCACACCGAAGTTGTTAAGTGAGAGCAGAAAGGTGCTAAGTGAGCCTCCACAAAGGAGTCAAACGGTGCACTTGCACAATTCAGCACCTCCTCTACATGCTATCGTAGCTGGCTTTAATCTTACCTAATACGGATAAAAACACTGGTGGAATCTGGGCTTCGGAGACTTCCCTGCGTGTTGTACAAATCCTGTTGATAACACTGCCTATGTATTTACAGCTGACCTCTGCTAAACTAGAAGCTGGCTGTCTGGAGAAAGCTACTCTATGCTGCAGTCAAATGCAACACGTAGGAAAAAAAGTCCAGAAAGGTACTTAAACCTCTAAATGGAGTAAAGCACCTGAGAATGATTGCAAGTGGGGGGATGGGGTGGTTGTGTCTTGTTCTTTTTGAACTGGGGCTAAGTGCATTAGAATACTCCAGAGAAAAGCTGGAGTAATCCTGCAGTGCCTTGTAATGAGAATCCTCGCTCACAGTTATGATGCCACCCTACTTACTCTGGAGAGATAATAGCCAAGTAGAGAGAAACAAAGCTAAACAAAAAAATAGAGCTAAAATTAAATGTGAGCTCCCAGTCTTCAAAGTGGGGAAAGAAATACTGGTCCCGAATTTATTTTGAGGTGGTGCCTTTCTCTCCCTATAATAATAGTACTGGTGTCATAATAGAGGATTTCACTTGTTCAAAGTGTTGCCATAAATGAATGATTCTTACAAACCTCCAAGTGAAGTAGCAACAAGTAAATAATACCTGCCTTTTAAATAAGGGAAAATGAGACTTGCAGCAGAGTCTTGTGATGAACATTTAATATGTTCAAAATATAAACTGTCTAGTACAGTACTTAGCCTCAGAAACACTCTCCACATGGATTGGATGTTTCTTTGTTGTTGTAGTGTTTTTTTAATTTCTGCCTGAAAATGCTTACTGCTGGTTAACAGAAAAAAAATTTAGTTTGACACCCATTTTTCCAAGTGGATGAAGCATACAAGCTAGTGATCATTATGATTGTTGAAACTAATCTTCCAGTGTGAATGTTCAATCAGCCTGGCTTGCACATATGGAAGTGACTGAACCACCTCTATGCTACAGGTTCTTTGTCGCTGACCGCTTGACCGCCCGGCTGGTCAACGGGCGACAGTGTCCTCGTGTGCCCGGACACCGGTTCTCACGCTGCACGCAGGCGCACAGTAGCAAGGCAATGCCTTAGCTTTCCCGGGGCAAATTCGAGGCAGGTAGCAAATCCCACAGCCCAGGCTGGGGCTGGCAGCAGCCGATGGATCAGGAGCGACGCGGAGGCGATGAAGGAAGAAGAGAGGACTCGTTTGTGGGCAAAATCCAAGAGTTTATTCTCTGCCCTAGCGGGGGCAGGAGAACTTACTA
>VZTJ01004171.1:553917-654634 GCA_013397795.1 Orthonyx spaldingii | reverse complement strand
GTTCTTGGGTGTGCAGTGGGTGTATAGGCTTTTGTCACAGCTTCTGTTCATGGAAATTCTAGTTCTGTCTTTGGGAGAAGTTTCTCTTTGGAAGATTATTTGCATGTTTGTCCCTCTGTTTCTCTCTCTCATACACACACACATATACATAATCGTGTGTATAGTTATATATTATTTTTTGTAAGATTCCTATGTCTGTAGGTTACCAATTAGACGTGTAAGATGCAGGATACAATGCATGCACCAGCCTCTGTAATAGACATTATACTTGCAGCACTGCTATGCTGCTGTATCATGCTGTAAACGCTGGTTTTGCACACATACTGCGAGTGGGCTTTTGCAGTATTATGTATTGAGATAATGCTCTCATTCTAATACACACACTTATGTGGGTGGTGATGTAGCCCTATGGCTATGAATTCTTGAGAAATTGAATTTTTTTCTGGATGACATTTTTTTATCCTAAGATAAACAACTATTACATTTGGTATTGTTTTGTTGTAACAGAAGAGTCTACACTAACAGACCCATAGCTGTTAATTTGCAGATGTGAGAATTCAGCAGTGCAAAGCTTGATTTATTTGCTTGCCCAGTGTTGTGTTCTATAATTAACTTTGGCTTCCTTTCACATGGGACAAAAAACATAGCATGTTCCATGGGGCATCATCCAAATGTGTTGAATTCAGATGTAGTACTTAAGTCCCTTTTAATTTAATTTTTCTCCTACACCCTTTATTACTTAGCATCTCCCACTTACTTAGGAAGATTTGCCAAGGTAGGATACATTTTTGAAGGGTAGAGATGTATACTTAGAAACCAAGTTTCAGATATCCAGATTCTTTCTCCTTTCTTTTCATGGAGTGAAAAAAGATATTATGATGTGCTAAAGGATCTTGTGATGTCCATGGTCTCTAAAGTTATATTGAGGCGATGATGAAATGTACAGCCTATTAAGGAGGACTGATAGAATATATATGCAGTTCAAAGGTTACAGGTTTTGGCAGATGTAAGTGCTGTCTTTGAGGATAATCAAATCTATGTTATGTGGACCCTGCTGTCCTTAATTTTTTGGCAAATGCCTAGGTAAACATTCTGTCAGAATCTGGGATGAAGTCTTCGAACAAAGTATAATACTTTTCTAGGTTAGAGATGGTAATCAGATTGAGAAAGGAACTAAATCGTAAAACCTTGGTCCTGCACATCAAAGGGACCACTTAGGTTTACACAAATGCTATAAAAACATACCCAGGGTCTAAGCAAACATTCCTTTCTTCATTAACCATGACAGCAGAGTGTTTCCCAAGTTGCCCCCAGAAAGCAGAGATCCCAGTTACTAGAGGAGCCTCTAAGTACGGAACGGTTTTTATGTAATTTTTCTGTGAGATTTAGAAAAGACTTTCTTTATAAAAATAAAGTTTTGGAGGTAGTTAGCACTTAAAATGGAGGGGTTGTTTAATCAATTTCTCAAATAACCTGTAATTAAAGGAATATTCTGACAAGTACATCCTCTCTGGTGACTATCACATTGCTGGTCATTGGCTATGGTCCACAGAGAAACCAAGTTCATGCAAGTCATAATGCTTCAGTGTTTTTTGTTCTGTGGACCAGAACTGCTTTCCTTCCAGAAGACAAGGTGCAGCTGATGCACTATAACTTTTCCTGTATTAAATTATAACACTGTTTTTACTAATCAGCAAAGTCCAAAAATGTGTTATCTTACTGCTTTTTGGCAAGTTTAGATACCTGCCCATACAGCACTGGATGTCAGAGCATATTACTGACATCATGGGAACCTAAGAACAGATCACTTACCTTTACAGACAGATGTTTCCACTGTTGCCTTCTTCTTCCATGCAGGGTTTTAGGTCTTTCAGCCAGCAAAAAAAAAAAAAGCTTTTTTCTTTTTAAGCTTTGCTTTTCTCCCAGGAACTGAACTTCAGAGAGATTAAAGAGGTCATGCCTTTCTAGAATTAATCAGACACATTTGATTAGATGCTGCTGTCTTTCCAAATTCATGACAAGTTTTTAACTTGTATTTTGTTTTAAAAATCAAGTCCCTCAACACCCTTTACAACTCTTCCATTAATGAAACACACACACACAATAACCCTTCTTGAATCTTAAAGGTGAATTTTTGGTAATTGACTTTCTGTCCACCTGTCACACAAGATTGCTGTGCAGTATATTCATAACTTGTATTTCTTTGCAGAATGGCCTTCTTTAGAAACACATGCTGGGATTGGAGGGAAGGAATACATCATTCCTTAAAAACATCCTCGGAGGCAAAACAACTGTCTTTCTGGATTTAGTGTGAGAAATGGAACCACTTATTCTAACTCTTTAACAATAAAAGTTTTGTTTAATTCCATTCTATTTGTACTGGCAAAACTGAATATTGGATCTTGGACTGACTTCCCATTTTGTCATGTGGGTGACAAAGGACTACAGACAAAAGTTGTGATCCAGGTATTCCTGTGAATTTTAGTGTTTCACTAGTTGCCCACTTTTCACTACTGTCCATATCATTTACTGCAGCTGAGGTAATAAAATTTTATGATTATCCATTTATATATCAAAGGTCCATCTAATTCAGCATCTCATGTCAGTCACTGGTAGCACCAGAAGAACATGGCAAGCCTATGGTGGTATTTCCACAGACAGTTTTCTTACCCTGTAGCTGTATGTTGCTCAGATGATTCCTGAGTTATGAGTAACAGCTTTCTATTTATATTTAATAGCCCTCAGGGAATTCTTGTGCTAATGAGCTGTGTGTGGAGTGACTCATGGCCTGCACTTCCACGCTGCTCTTTTGGATGGTGCTGTATGCACTGAGTCCACTTGCACTAGGAAGGGAGCAAGTCGCGGTGGAAGTTTAGGAGAACAGAAACACTTCTTGCTGACTACCCACAGAAAACTAGGGAAAGTTTACTCCTTAAAATTATTTTTAAATACACTGTGAATTAAGCACGTTTCCCATTAATTCTCTGCTACATCTGGAAGTTCATTTTACTATTCCAATGTTAAAAATGCATAGCTGAATTTCAGCAGCTCTCTAGCAAAGTAGTTGCAAACAGAAGGAAAAGATCCCACACAGGACTGAAAACTCAGGACACAAAAATATCTTTCTTTTTCAAGTCCTTTTGACATTTTTCCTATGAAGGGTTTTTATTTCAATGTGACCACAAACTCAACTGAAATGGAACACACATATGAGCATGAGAAACAGAAATGGTTTTTTTTCCAGGCATAAATTCCTCTACTTACTCCAGATATAGATAATTCCAGATTTATCTTCCTCTGTTGTGATCTGTCCTTACACATTTTGCTTTAATCCAAGAATTATAGCATCTAAAGCTTCTCACATGGAATGCAGGGAGACAAAGCTCTAATGGCTATGAGATCCTTACTGAGCATTTCTGATCCCTGCTCAGATGCAAATCACTAAATTACACTAGTGACAAATGCTGATATTTTATTTTCAGCCACTGGAAATTCTTGTGCTTTTAATTTGTGAGGTTTGTTTTGGGTTTTGTTTTTTGGTGGTTTGGAGTTTTGTGGGGTTTTTGTTTATTTGTTTGTTTTGCATATTGTAAACATGCATTTTGTCTACTCTAAACACAAGGAGTTAAAGATACATAACTCAGCTTTGCTCTCTCATTCATTCTGGTGAGACAACCTTTGAAATTTCACATGAAGGAGAAGCTTGTCATCCTACCCTAAGTCCTCTTCCAAGAGCTAAATGCTGTCACTTGCAGACACCAGTGACCCCGACTGCTTAATTTGCAATTAAGCAATAACAATCAGTAAGGTGTTGCTGTCCCAACCTGAGAGCAGCTAGAGAAAACTATTCCTGCCTTCCAGCTGCTTCAGGGAAAGCCCACCTGCTACACTGTAATTCTCCCAGGAGTTATTGCCGTAGCTCGGAGGCACTGCAGGGAGGAAAATGCTGTGTTGCACTCAGTCTCACACTCTGCCGCCTCTTGCTGTCCATCTGTGCTGGGGATCTGCAGCAAACCTGCAGAGCCCTTCTCCGTGATGTGCAGCAAACAATGGCATAAATGGCTGATAAGGCAGGAATCCCTTTGTGGCCTAATGTGTTAATTAGAATCATTAATTGTAGGGCTACTGATTAATTAATTGGAAGCGAACTAGCCCAGCAGAATTCAGTCTCCAGCTAAGATTTTATGGCAAAGATTCTGATTGATGAAATCTGAATAGCCTGTCTTACAATTCACAAAGCATTAGCTCTCTCAGTTAATAAAATACATATAAACGGGATATCACTGCAAATATGAAGTGGTGTCTGTATTATCATCTTAAAAATGTTGTTTTAGAAAGTTTTTCTTGTTAACTGTTTCACCAACAGTCATCCTGGGTCATTTATACTAATGCTGTCACCACTTCTTTATTAGCTGACATGTTTTACTGTAATTCCCTAATTGCTAGAGTTCCATCTTTCTTACAAGCTATAAACAAAACACAGCTCCAATCAACACCGGTATCAGGCTGCTACTACTATTCTGGTGCTACATTTACACAGGAAAGATCTCAATTTGTTTTTATTTTCATCCTACTCCCAGATTTTAGTTTCATTTTACTCCTGAAATGCTTACAAATCTCTAGGATTTTTCAAGAACATGAAGCCTGAAAGCTCAGTGCTAACAGTCCTAGACATTGCCCTTGTTTTTACACAAAGCTTTTAAGCCTTATCTTGTATAAGTCAATGCTTCTGTTAAGCTGCTTGGTCTTGTCCATACTGAAGCCCCCTTGAACACATTCAGCAAACTTTGGGGGTTTTTAAGTGTTAAAAGTTGGGGACTAATATTAAATATCATATCTCCTCTATGAGAAGGGATTGATCCTGACAAATGTGATAAAAGCTAGGTGGAAAAACTTAGAATCATTCAAGTAGACTTTCTTGTGTGCTTTAAAAGGTATTTGGAATAGTGTTTAGTAATTGATATAGCTATAAAGTGTCGAGGGCAATCATCATTGTGGTCTATTTTCTATTTCAATCTGATCTAACAGCAACCTGGCCTAACTTGAATGCTGGATCCTTTTTTGAGCAGCTGTTTGGACTATATGACTTCTGGAAGTCCCTTCTAATCTTAATTATTGCATTATACTACCCATTTTGATTTTGCATGAATATGATGACATTAATTGCATTAAGCCTATTTGTGATGCAGAGTAGTCTGAGGTCAAAGCTGAAGACAGAAGCAAGTATTATTGCTACAACAAAAGATTACTCCTTTTTCTCCACTAACTCTTTTGTTCTGCTAAAAATTAGGGCCATTTCCATTATCTGTTCACTTTGAAGGTGATCCCATGAATGTGAGCAGAAACTCTGTGGAAGAAATGACTTGAATAAGGATGACAGGGCAATCTGGCCTGACAGCTTTTTGCAGTTGTAGTTCTTTTTTTGTGGATAAGTATGTGCAAACCAACTCTGTTTTCTACATGTGTGGCCATTGTTTGTAAGTACTTGATTAATTTTTTTTCAGACAAAATCAGATTGTAGATGGTTAACAGAAGATTCATATTGAATGCTCACTGTTTATAGCATGTGAGTAGTCAGTCAAATAACAGGGGGCAGATTCTTCTCCCCAGAAGAATGCATCTGTATTTTCTCTGTCCTGCTAGTGGTGGAACTTACATATTAACAAGTGACAAAATACTTCCAGAATTAACATTATCCTGATAATCCATGTAAAATCAAAATGAGTGTGTAACATTTTCAGAACTATTTCATAAATTGACAACAAAATAACATTCTCCCAAATAATGACCAACTGATCTCTTTGTTTGCATTTACAGAGTATTTTTTATTACTTTTTGATTTATTTAGCCAGCTCTTTAGGCATTCATAAAAACATTTTCCAAAAAATATTATCAACACTTCTTTGTGCATTTAGGCTCAGCCCCATGAGCTCAACATCTGCAGCTCTTTATAGTAAAAGTCTTTAATACCGTTGTCCTCCAAAAAGATACACAGTTTGTGTCATGACTGCAACGGGTGCCTGTACTTTAATCTTCTTGTTGGGTTTATGGTTCAAGTAGAATAAGTAATGGACAAATACAAGCATGTCTGACAAGAACAGTTTATGAGAAACACAAAACCTTTAAGAATATTGCACTCACTTGAGAGAACATCATAAAAGAAAAAAAAAATCTAGTATATAGAATACTGTTAATAGAATTGCAAACAGAAATGTTTAAAGCACATTTAAGTGCCAGTTTCCAAGATCTGTTTATATCAACATTACCGTGCCTTTTTATGTCTGGTATTTCACTTGAATCTTCTTTACAGATTTTGCTACTTGCTGCAGATTACACTAAGAAGGCAATGAGGGTCAAAGTTTAAAAACTTTCTCAGCTGCTTTTCTCTCCTCCTAACATTTTGCATGTAATATGATTGAGAAGTTTGATGTTGCCTTTGTACATGAACTGAGAGACACCATATTTTTTCCCAAGGCCCTTATTTTCAGCACCCTGCTATAGTGTTATTTCTTTTTTTTTTTTTTTAAGGGTACTATTTATGACTCTCCTTTTAATGGAGAAAATATAAGAGTAGAGAGGTGACTTTCTGAGTTTAGAAGTAATATGGAATCACTCCTCCAAAGGTTAAGGGTGAGTCAAATTCTCAAACTGTGAGTGAGTGGATTTATGTGCCTGTGTAGGTTTTGGAGGGGAAGAGGAAAACTTCAGGGAGGGGACCAGGGCTGGAGATGGGAACAGGACCTTTTTTACTCATGATAAAATAAGAGTGCAGAAAGGATACATGCTCAGTTGTGTAAGCATGGAAATGCTCTTTGCTCCCATGCTCTACATGTGAAAGAAACCTATTGAAAGCTCAGATCTGCACCTCAATGGACAAATAACATGCTATGATATTTACTTTTTGAATGCTCAGCTGCTGATGAATATTCTTGTTAATGCTTTTGAGAGTGTATTTAAGAGCCATGTGTGTAGAATACAATCCAAGGAAACACAAAATCATTTTTGGCAGAGCTCATTGCATTCTGAGGTATGCACAAAATATTAAATCTGCTTAGTTACTTGCATTAATAAATAGACTATGTGCTTGATTTTTAAAAGTTGCATGATAAATTAAATAGTGTTATCTGACTTGGAATAGCTCCTGATCTGTGACAGGTGGGATTAGTGCACAGGTGCTTGGGCTTTTTTTAATATTGGGTTTTTGTCCTGAAAGGTTGCTACCGACATTTTGGGGAAAAAAAAATAGAGAATAGAGGAGAAGAAAATCGATTTATTTTCAGTAAAAAATTGGGGGCACAGGTGTGTAATGACCAGTTTAATGGCAAAAGTATCTGTTTCAGAACATGTGGACCAGCTGGAAAAAATTAAATCAGCATGAATCATGCATCCAAAAGGTCACTGATCTAAAAATATAAATCCCAAGAAAAAGATTAAAAGGTATGTATGTAATCTAAAATTGCCAAGTAAACATTAAAATCCTTGTAAACATTCTAAACTTAGGATATTAATTAATTTGAAAGTAATGTGGGAAGAGGCAAAAAGCCACCCTATGATGTCACTTTCATTATATGGAACACAGCTAAGGAGATAAAAGATGATCATGCAGAGGCCAGGAGAAGATTAAGAGTCTTTATCTCTCTGTGGGAAGGGGGAGAGCATAAATACAGGTAGTATTTTGTGTTCAGAGAAGACGCAGGAACTCCAAATTACTTTTAATGTGCACTTCTGTCACTGAAGTGCACTGAAGCATTACAGGAGACATGCACACAGGTGCCAAGGATCATTAAGTCACCCCAGTCAGTCAAAGTTAGAAAGTTAACAAGTAAAACCAAGTCCCTCTTCTTAATAAAGTTCCAAATATAATTTTTGGAAGGAGGAGAAACAAAACAGTTCTGTTGGATGCTGTACCTTCTTGCCACAGCTTAACAATGAGGAAAAAATAAGTGTGTGGTAGGAAAGAAAATTCTGTGCAGGTACTTTTGAAGTCAGAGTCTTGTCAACAAAGCCTAGAGATGTTCCAAAAGCAGATTGTACAACATGTTGTCAAAGTGGCTTGTATGAATGTGCATACTAGAAATTTCAAAAAACACTAATTTTTCCTTTTCCCTGTGGTAAAATCTTATTACAACATCAAGTACTGGCAGAAGCAAAGACTGACATGCCACTTACTGGCCAAACAAAGGTTGGACACAGGACTCACAGGAAAATGACACGTGCATTGTACCATAGGACTTTTCCTAGAAAATATGATTCTTGTTTAGTGTTATCGGTAAACAACCCCTTACTCTTTTCTTAGCCATTCAATAACAGAAAGAGGGGTGGATGGGCACACACTAAGCTGTTGTCAGTAACATGCCATTAAATTCAAGGGAATATGACTGATTTACACTAATATCTCTAGCAGACCCAAATTATTTACAGAAAAGTTTGATAATTTTTCTCCTGTCTGCCAGTTGCCCTGATTCTGTTTTAAAATCTCGTGTACATGCATCTCCCTCTCTCTACCTCTCCTTTCTTTGCATATCATAATATCACATTGTGGGGGCGCCTTCTGTGTAATACCACTTCTTAATTGCAAAGGTCCTTAATGGGTTTAGTGAGTTTCTCTTATTCCTTGGAGTTTCCTTTTCTGCTTGATGTCAGGGAGTATCCTTCTTCTTCCAAGGATATGGGAAGTAAGTTATCCAAGTAAGTTTATTGACTTCATTATTTTGCTCATATTTATTTTTAGTTTTTTCAAAGAGCAGTAGGAGGGCACATAGAAGGAAGAACTATTGCCACCAAACCTCTTTGGGGTGACAGAGGTTAAGGGACTTTGCACCACTTTCTAAAGATGGATAAATTCCAAGTTTATTTAATTTCCCCTGGCAGTCCTTTCCACTGCCTCATCTCCTTGACTGTGGGCTATCAACACAGTTGTAAATCCGAGATTAGACTGGGTGGTGAATCACTGCACCAGCAAGCAGGAAGCAAAATAGAAGCAGAAGGTCAAGCAGAGGACAGTTGCTTTAGAAAGAGGGAGGAAAGTGATGGAGTGCACCAGAAAACTGAATGGAGGAGCTCTAGAAGGGAAGTTGAAAATAATATTATTTCAGGATTGTCAAAGGCTCAATTTAGCAGCTCCTTCAGTGAGGTTGTGGTAGACATTTGCATATTTGGTGAAGACTGAGAAGATGCATTCAGATTAACGAGGGTTGAGTAATAATTATATGTAATGGATGTTTGCCATGTCAATTAATCCGTAAGAATGAAACTGTGTTTTAAGAAATAAAGCAAATTATCCTAATTATGTACAAACATATGTGTTATTGTTTCTGTTTGTTGATACAGCTATCATTGGCAGGATTCCTCCCTCAAGTGACTTTCTGAATGACATTCCGAAACTGGCACATTTTGTTGTGGGCATTATCATGTAAAACAAATTAAAATATTGATTTCCTAATTGTTTATAGTATTTACTGCACAGTTTCTAAAGTGTGGAAGACCACTGTGATGTGATTGTTTTTCTATTATATCTAGTTTTCTCAAAAATAAACACTGGAATTATTCATGTCTTCATAACATGAAATGTCTTTCCAATACAAAGCACAGCATTAGAGGACCAGTCATGATCTGCAGCACAATAAAAAATTCCTTTTTCTTCTTGCTCTTTTGGACTTCCATAATTTTTCAGTAATTTTTATAGCAATTCTCAAATTTAGCTTGCACTGTAAAGTATTTGTCCAAAATTCTTGCTGATTAAACCAGCTTTCTGTCCCCAAAGCAAAGTCGCCCCTGCAAATAGCAAAATTCTTCATCCAACAAGGACAAGAAACAACAAGACTTTCAGATGAAGATGTAAAATGAAGAAAAGCAAAGGATAATCTAGTGCTTCTCTCCAAAATGTATCTGTTCTGGCTACAAAAAGGTTCCAGCCATGTTTGGACTGCCACTGCCAAAAGTGAGACAGGACACCGTTTCAGACTGAAAAGAAGGATGCTGGCAGCACCCAGTAATGATGAATTTATTTAGGAGAGGAAAAGGGAGCCTTCAGATAACCAGGAGGACTTCAAAACACAGAGATCTGGGTTGGTGCACAGAACCCATTACAAGAACCCCCATTCAAGTCATGAACAGGCTAACAACAGTCAGCAGCCAGTGCTCCTCTCCACCTACTTGCCTTTCAGTAGTTTGGTGCCACTCTGACAGTCCTTTCTCTTCTCACACACACCTCTCACAGAGACTCTTACAAGTGCCTTCATGTTTGTGACACCTCAAATAGTGGAACAGCTCCAAAGCAAATATAACCCTTTTCAAAGTTTCACCAAGATAATTTTATTTTTCCTCCCTTGATATTTTATTCCATGTGCATATTTGCCTTTTTCAAAGTCAAAGTCCCCTGCTAATAGACCTTGATTAGAAAATCAGAAGCAGGGTAGCTTACATCCCCCATGCTTGTCAATTGTAATTAGTAGGGGGTGGGGGTGCATGAAATGATGTCTTGAGAATGCTTCGGTCCAAGGAGAAGCGCAAAGGCTTAATGCACAACACGGCTGAAGAAAAGCAGAAAGTACAAGACAAATATTAGAAGAATGGTAAAAGCTGTAGGAGGTCTAGGAAGTGTATAACAGGCTTTTCATGAGTGAGACAACTAGAAGGACTGGCTTGTGGGACAAAATAGACGATGTGTCAGAAAACACTTCACACACATATTAGTGTTAAAATTAAGTATTAATATTCAAGTTCATGAGCTCTGAAGGGTAATGCTGCTTGCACATTTTTTATCACAATTTAACTTTGCTTTCAAATAATGAACTAGCTAATGAGTATGACATTCCCATTTATACATATTTACAGGCTCTTACCATCCCCTCTACTCTGTTTATAACAGGCATTTGAGACTTATGAAAAATCCAAAGCCAAGCCAATTATGCAAACAACTAGAAAAAAGCAGCATGCTGTGCAATTTTAACTGACTGTTAAAGGCATCTTTACAGACTTGTTGAGCTCTTTTAATTGTGCAAGGTATTCAGATCAGCAGTTCTTACTGCTGGGGATCAGGCCCAGCCAGCATGGGTTTTTGAAAGGCAGGTCCTGCTTGACCAACCTGATCTCCTGCAATGGCAAGGTGACCCACTTGGTGAATGAGAGGCAGGTTATGGGTGTGGTCTACCCAGATTTTAGTAAAGTCTTTGACACTGCTTCCCAAAGTATTCTCCGGGAGAATGTAGCTACTCATGTCTTGGACAGGTGCACTGTTCTCTGGATAAAAAACTGAGTGGCCGGGCCCAGAGAGCGGTGGTGAATGGAGTTACATCCATTCCCAGGTGGTGTCCCCCAGGACACAGTGCTGGGGCCAGCCCTGTTTGATTATGATCAATGATCACTTATCAATGATCTGGACAAGGGGATCAAGTGCACCCTCAGTCAGTTCACAGATGACATCAAGTTGGGTGGGAATGTTGATTGGACGGAGGGCTGGAAGGCTCCACACAGGAATCTGGACAGGCTGGATTGATGGGTCGAGGCCAATTGTATGAGTTACATAAAGGCCAAGTTCTAGGTCACTACAACCCCATGCACTGCTACAGGCTGGGGCAGAGTGACTGCAAAGCTGCGCAGTGGAAAGGACCTGAGAGGGTTGGTCAGCAACAGCTGAACAAGAGCCAGCAGTGCCCAGGTGGCCAAGAGGGCCAACAACATCCTGGCCTGTATCAGCAATAGTGTGGCCAGCAGGACCAGGGCAGTGACTGTTCCCCTGTACTCGGCACTGGTGAGGCTGCACCTCAAATCCTGTGTTCAGTTCTGGGCCCTTCACTACAGGAAGGACACTGAGATGCTGTAGAGAGTCCAGAGACAGGCAAAAAGGCTGGTGAAGGGTCTGGAGCACAAGTCCTGTGAGGAGCAGCTGAGCGAGCTGAAAATGTTTAGCCTGGAGAAGAGGAGGCTCAGGGGAGACCTTATTACTTTCTGCAAGTGCCTGAAAGAAGGTTGTACTTGAGTTGAGGGTTGGTCTCTTCCCCCAGGTAACAGGATTGAAAGGAAACAGCCTGAAGTGGTGTCAGAGTGGGGTTAGATTGGATATTAAGAAACATTTCTTCACCTAAAGGAAAGTGACACACTGGAATAGGCTGTGCAGGAAAGTGGTGGAATTATCATCTGGAAATGTTCAAAAGGCCTGTGGATGGGGCACTTGGGGACAAGTGAATATGGTGGCCCTGAGTTAATGGTTGGCCTTGATGATCTTAGAGGTCTTTTACAACCTAAACAATTCTATGATTCTAAGACAATGAGGTCCTACGTGGTCATGAAACAAGAAATAATGAGCAATTTCCTGCTGTTTCCTTTCAGTGAGCATCAGATTGAATTATTTAACTCTTCAAAGCAAACTCATTAATTTAGCTCCTTGGAAACTTCTCAAAAATTTGTAGAACCTCTTACCACAACTTTTTGCAGATACTAAAATTACTGGAAAAGGAATTAATCAAAGACAATGAAATACAATGTGAAAGCCTCTGACTTAGGAAGTCCTGAGGCTGGGAGTGTGTTCTGAAGAAGTGCCACCACTTGCCTAGTCTCCTTTTTTTACTCTTCTCTCAGCATCTGTTGCTGACCATTGTCAGAAAAGTATGAGGCTAGTTAGACCTTTTGTCTGGGCCAGCATAGCTGTTCTTCTGTCCCTATGTGCTCAGAAGCACAACATGATGAGCTGAGCTGGCTTATGCAGCACACTTTTACTTCTTCCAAAATCATTTGAAATCTCCCTGTTGTTCCTGTTGCCACAGTCCTGGCACACCTGACTGACAATCTGTTCCCATGCTGGGCTTATCCACTCCAATCTCAGCCTTTGGTAACTGTCTTGGACAGACAGAGCCAAAGTTTGGATATGAAAAAAGCGGGAGGCTGTGCCTCCATATGGCTGTGAGGGTACTGTGCGATGCCAGAGCAGATTCAGCCCATGTAGCAGTGCTGTGGGAGGATTATATCCACTGTACACTTCCTGGCCTTTCTTGCCCCAAGTGAAGCAACATCTGGACCGAGGGCTGCAAAATGAACAATCTATATCTGCTGTCACCAATGTCTCTGTGCCAGAGGACATTTCAACCTTCATGAAATTTGGGATCACTGGTGATTTTCCTGGATTTGTAGTGCAGTATAACATGGCACATTCATTAACACTAGCTTCCTGCTGCTCTGCTGTGCTGAACATTGAATGTCTAGGACATCTTGCTCTTTTCATGCACTGCCATCGTCAGCTACTGCACCTTGTGTCCAGCACAGCTCCAGTGGCTACCTTTGGAGTGGAACATCTGTGAGGTTTTGTATGTGAGCAGACTCTGCTGTGCAGCTTATGTCTCTGGGGCACCATTTCTGGTTGAACAACTGAACAGAAACGTGAAAAGGTACTATGGAAATCAACAACAGAAATGTGAATGTCAAAGAATGGGAAAAGCACGGTGGGCTTGAAGAAAGGGAATGATGAGAATTTGAACCTGAGCTCCCTGTTGACATCTCACAACACGCTTCAGGATGTTCCTGAGGAACTGGGCTTGGCAGAGTGGTTAGGGCCAATAAAAAGTGTCTATACCATATGTTTTTTTCCAGAATGGCCTTTTAAATGCAGAACATTTGGCACAGGCAAAGGCTGTTCAGCAAGTATGCATCTGTCCTTCCAGTGCAATGTGTACAAGTTGTAATCAGCTCAAAGTTCTGCCAGAAGAACTTTCTGTTTTAGACATGACCTCAGTCCCTTACAGCAAGAAACACAGGGTAATATTTGTGCAACAGAACTTTGTGTGCAAAAATCTCTCCTGCAACCGTACAGGCATGTGAGGCTAAACAACCAGTTAGATGTGAGCTGACTGTTCATACAATCTCAAGAACTGTGCATGCACACAAACCATAATCTACTTATAAATGTTATAATCATTGCACATTTTATTATGAAATTTTTGGAGGAAGCTACATTTACCTTTTTATTTCTATCTTTTCCTCCTCAAGAAAGGGGTAGTTTTTCTCTGCCTTCAGTAACACTCTGGCCGTTTAATAAAAAAGGTATCACATGTTCATGCCAATTTTATTATTTATGATAAATGTATGATACTATTTATGTAGTTATTATGAAGCTTTCTGGTTTTCAAACGTAATTTCCTTCTGTATTCAGTTAAACAGCAGTTTACCATGAGTTATAGGTACTGCCTTATGTACATGGTACGAAATCTTTTTATCTGATTAAAAAGATTAAAGTTGAAAACCCTTTAATCAACATGAGTACTAAATTTAAATGGAGAAAATACTTTTTGATCAGAAGAGATACCATGTCCCTCCTTCCTGTGGTTAGAAGAAGTGACGTGTCTTTGCCACCAGCTGACTTGTGTGTGTCACTTGTGTTGCCAGCAGCAATAGTTTCATGTGCTGATTCTAATGAGTCGCGACATGTATTGTTGATTATTTTGACATGAATTTTTCTTTTGTACAGACATTGTGTGTAGCATTAATAAAGTATGAGCCAAATACTTTGCTGTATTACTGTTTTCAAAGAAGGTTGTTCCACAGAAAATATATTGAAAAGCAGCTCCATGTTAGGAATGCAGTTTCAGCTCTATATTAGGATGAGCATATCATCATAATTATTTTGGGGTAACTTGGGAATGTGCAATAGGGTAACATACACGGAAATGACACACTCAAAATCCATTTATGAAAACAGAAGACTGGTATCAGAGTGATATAAATACATACCAGACAAATGACTTTGTTTTTTATTACACAAAGTTACAGATGAAGTCAAAATACTGAAGACATGCATTTGAGAAAGTGAGGGAGCAGTTTAAGCAGGCAGCAGGAGACCTTCAGTCTGCTGGTGTATGGTCAAACAGCTTTAATCAGCAGCTCATCTCCTTTGGCATGTAGAAAGAAAATTCCACTTAAAAAAAACCAAACAAACAAAAAAAAAAAAAAAACCCAGAGAAAATATAATCAGCAAGGTTATAAGGTTATTTAGGGAATTTAATGTAAAATGATAGCTTTTAATTTTCCCACTGAAAGGAGCACATTGTGTCTTAAGATTGTGTTGTGTCTCACTTTCTTACTACAGGCTTTTAGAGTGGTGCTGGGAGCTGGTTTTCCTGACTGAAATAAATTTCTCTTGAAAACCAGAAGCCACTGCTTTAGTCATGCTTTCAGTATTCTTGCTTGATACCATACAAAATGTGGCTGCCCTGGTTATCTAAACGAAGAATGGAAGGCAAGAACATTTTCCTTTTATGTAAGCTATAACATCAGGGAATACCCTCTCCAACATTTACTATTGCCTCGTGGGTAGGCAGTGTGCATCTCTGAAGAAAAATAAAAGAATTCAATAGAAAGCAAACTGTAGTCTTTTTTTTTAAACACATATCCTCTGCTTTATTTCTGTAAACCTAGAAATAATTGATCTGAATTTCAGTCTTGGGTTATGTGTGAAGGCACAGAAGAATAGTCTGGCTTTACCCAACCACCAATCTTTGTATAATTGCTGCTATTTTTCACAGTTGCTCTACATTGATTTCTGTACTTTACTGGGTTTCTCTTGCTGTCCTGTGCAATAACGTATGGAATTATAGCTTCACTGAAAATATTTAGTAAGGAAAGGTGCTATGACTATAAATTCCAACAATCAAATTTCTTCACAGATGGATATTTAGCTTTGTATGTCTTCTTTAGACCCAGGATCAGCCCTTCCCTGAGATGCTATTCATGTCACGGAGAGCTAATACATAAATAATAGATTCAAAAGAAAAGTATAAATAACTCTCCTCCCTAAGCAGACATAAAAATAAACACAAACCCTAGCTGGAATATGCCTAAATAAAATCTCTTTTCCAAATCCTTTTAGAAATCCCTTAAATACACCAGTTATTTGCAAGACATGCTTTTCTTAGGGATTCATGAGTCTGTAAGTCAACTGTTGGTATCAGAAGGAAACAAAGGGGTACTCCTTTTTTTTCTTCTCATTTGCATACTGCTGTTCATAATCTTTCAAAGAAACACAATGAATACTGTCAATAGGGAAATTAATATGACACAACTAATCCCAGCAATGCAGAAACATCCTGTTGTTCCCTGCTATAGTTATTGGTGGTTTTATTCTCCCTTGAAAATTTTTACATCAAATTAGTGGAAACACCAGTTTATATTTAATCTAGAATTTTGGTCATGGTATTCAAGGCTATAACTTACAACTGCAGTCAGATCATTTAGAAAATATCAATTTGATAGTGGAAAAAATCTGATTTTTAAAAATTTTGGGGTCAACTCCATTTGGAAGCCGTGGAGGAAGAGGGGAAAGCCCCAAAGTCATGTAACCAAGAGATGAGTAGGGCAGTCAGCTGAGACACGACACAGTGTCAAACCACTCCTCTGCCTGACACAAATAAATAATTTGAACTTCATAGAAGTTCATAAGAACATGAACAAAGTCTAAGGACTAGAATATGCTCTTGTCAAAATTTGAACCTGGATATGAGGAAGTGGTTTCCCTGTACAAGTGAATTTTTTATCAGACAAATAGATTTCCATAAAATGCTTTGAGATTGCTGGGACAGAAATTTTGACACAGATTTTTTTTCTTGGTTCATTGTTTTCTTTTTTTTTTGTTTGGGTTGGGTTGTGTTTTGTTTTACTTCATTTTATTTGTCTGTTTTTAAAGAAAGTCTTTAGCTTATTTAAAACCTAAGTAATATGTCTTGGTTTGACTTTTGTTTTTGTTGCTATTAGGTTTATAGCATTAGACAAAATGAATCAGATTATTTCTCACAGCTCTGTACCTCTTTATAAAGGTCAGTGTTTAGGTATTGAAAATGTTGGAAAGAAGATGCATGTGGTATTTTGGGCTATTGATCTGTATATAATGTGTCATAGGGGCTTCCAGTGCTTTAATTTCCTTACTAGCCCACTTTTAAGGCTGCTGTCAAGGTGGGAAAGAATGTTTTGTATCTTTCCTGAGTTTCTCTGTCCTTATCTTCTGCCTACATTTCAACACCTGACAAAGTCTTTTTATCTTTGGACTTGGGCTTTCTGTGTTTAGGAGTAGTTAGTTGGTCTGTAGCCCTTTTTACTTCATCTCTTGTGCCTCAAAGAATTTAACACCATATCAGCTATGTTGTTATTCAGTAAACACTTACTGTGGAGATATGAGATGCTGAAAATAAAGTGAAAATTAAATATTCATTGACTTGAAGGTTAATTCTACTAGGAGTGCATGTGTGTAGGAGGAGTATGGTTGCAAGTTCTATAGTAAGTAAGTTTTCAAATTATATAAGTGACAGGCTGATTTCAGAGCTATCATTTCACCTGACCGACAATGGAAATGGAAATGAATATATGAAAAGAAAATGTTCTTGTGAATATACTGTCTCACTTATGCTAATAGAGAAAATCTGAACAATCCATGGAGCAAATGCATGACAATGGAGTTAATCCATATTAACATATTATAACTGGTACCAGGGCGAAGGTTCTACTCATTTGGTCCTTAGCACCTACATTTGGTGTTTCTAAATACCTGGGATGAAAGGTTGAATTTTTTTGTTGTTTAACTTCCATGGTAAAGCTGAGAGTGCTGTCAGTAAGAAAGCATCCAAAAGTTACTCATATTGCCTCCCATTTGGAATTTGCTCTGTAGAGTAGAAAGGTGCTTCTGTGGGAAATGTAGAACAATATTCTGAATATGAAATTAAAATTAAAAACTTCTGAGAGTTTTGCAATATGTGGAGACTCCAGACACAGGAATGGTAGTGAAAAGCAAAAAGAAATAACCAAAACACAGTACCATGTGTTGGCAGATGGATAAAAAGAGTTGCTTTCAAAGCATAAAAATCTGAAAGCCCAGAGATCTAAAAGGACTAAGTAAGTCTTTAAATTTTGGTCTCAGTTCTGCTGGAGACACTAACAACTTAGAAATTAGGATACAGTTAGCAGCTTTCCCAGCCAGTTTCTGGGGGCGATTCATAGTTGTTTTTAATTACATCACTGCTGTTGGTCTAAAGAAGTTGGAATTTTTTTCCATTCCTCCACACTAGCTTTTAGCATATTCACAAAATGTGGTCAGAAAGAAGATTAAAAATAGATCTTCTAATGCTGAAATGTACTTGTTATTTTCAGTTTGGAGCTCCCACTTTTGTTTAGCATTCTATCTAGGAGAGAATTTGATTTGTTTTAATAGAGCTTTGCACTTTATGGGCTATGAGATCTTGTGTTCATCTCACAGGCTTGTATTTTCACCACTGACACATCTGACACATAGTTCACTCATCATTGGGAGTAATTGCTTACTTTAAAGTACTGGTTTTTTCCCAGTATGTGTAAAGTGTAGGCTCCACTTCTCCCCAGAAGTTACCTAAGGCTGCTGAATTCCTTCTCGGTGCATTTCCCAGTTATGTGATACTTGAGTTAATTAATGGCTGATGTTCCTTTCACTAGGTGGTACTCTCATATTTTCCATGTTGAGTGCTCCTGCGCATACATCTGAGGTGCCCTATAAATAAAAAATCCCAGCAAAAATTCAGCCACTTGAAAATTCTTTCTCATCATATAAGTTTAGTCTTTGTATTATATTCCCTCTAAAATAAATATTTGAGTTGAGCTTAATAAAATCTCATCTTAACTTTCTGCCAAAATGTTAACAGTGAAGTTTGCTTCTGCCTTCGTCTCAGTGTCTGATTATGCTTTATTGTATGCGGACACATGCACAATTCTTTATTTCTATGTAGTGATTAAACATGCAGGGCATTCTTTCTTTTTTACAAGTGACTCTTTAACAAGAATTTAGAAAGTAAAAAGGAATTAAATTACAATTAACTTAGAGATTTTAAATTAAAATGAAAATTAACATGAACAATAAATAAGCATCACTTGAACTGGAGAAGGACTCTGCGTGCTTCTTTTCGTCTCAGTGGTGTTGCTGTCAGGATAAAATACAGTGGTATGACTTCCTCCCATTCCTTTTAACTCTTATTTTACTATTCAGTGCAGGATGGCCCAGTGTTTCAGGGCTTAATGTTCCTAGTCTGGAAAAAACATGAAGAAAGCTGAGTATAACAGAGAAATGAAGACCCTTCCGAAGGGCAAAAGTCAAGATGGTAATCAGTGTTTAAGGAACTCATTAATAGACACAAACTACAAGGTTACAAGGGCATGTAATGATAGGCCAATGGGTAATGGGTTTAAACTGCAGGACAGTAGGTTTAGATCAGATTTAAGGAAGAAATTCTTTGCTGTGAAGGTGGTGAGGCACTGGACCAGGTTGCCCAGAGAAGCTGTGGATGCCCCACAAGAAGTGAGGCTGCTGACACCTGCACCAAGTTCCATTGAAAGGGTTGCTTGTGCACCAACAATTGCAGTGTCCTGGCACAGCCAGAGGGCAGTTGGTTCTCAATCCAGGGAAATCCAAGTTATGTCTAGAATTAATACTCAAACCTGATGGAATACTAACACATTTATCACTTGCACTTTGAATTTATACTCAACCTAAGTACAGAATATTATGTGAAACTCTTTTAAAAGGGCAAAGATAGTGGAGGAAGAACATCGGCGTTTGCTGCTTTTGGGCAGAGGTACAGCGATAGACTGTGAAGAAAGGTTAAAACCAACACAAATAAGGGCAACGTAAATGGAAGCTTCTGTATAGCCCAGTGCCTGTTTTGCTTAGAAGGAGTGTGAATAAGTGCAATGCAGAGATTAAATGGTGCCCAAGCAAACAAGAGGACCACCAATCATGCTTTAATGTTGGTGAACAGTGGAGGGAAAATGACAAATTCTTATGTTCTCAGCATCTGGTACTTCTGTGTTTTATTTGAATTTTCTAATATAACTTTCTCCAGCATCAGAAAACACTATCTATCTGCCTCTTTTTTTCTTTGAATCTCTTAGACAAACTATTTAAATTGGTACATTACTTTTCTCTGTTATTGTGGTTTATTGTGACAGAACCAGTCCATGATAAATCCTCTTGCATTGCTGCAATATCTGCAGTCAAACAATCTATTGTCTATGTTCCACTGAATGCAGAGGCAAAAAAAAAAAAATCTTAGCCTTGTGTCTTCCACTGCCAATTATTTCAATATCAATCTAAACCAGATTTTTTTTTCTCCATTATAAAACATTCTAGAGAGGAACATTGGCAATGCACTGAAAGCTCATAGGTTTTGTTTCTTTCCAAGTGGTAGGATAGAAAGGAGGAATAACCTTTATCCCTGAGATGGAGATTAGGAATTTACTAGTTCTGTTTCCTAGACATACTGACAAGCAGGTAAATACATCTGGAGAGACTTTTTTTCTAAATGGTGAACAGCTCATGCTGTGAAAAACCTTTGACATGCATTCAGCACTTCTCCTCATTATTTTTTGTTGCATGCACTTTTTCAGTTAGAATTTTAGTCAAAATTGCCTGGTTTATCACCAGGTTATAGTATATGGAACTGAACAGGAAAGGATTTCCTTTCTTGTAGAATGGGAAATAGTATAGAATATAGTCTGTATTGTGCATTTGCTTTGATAAGACACCAGAGAAGTACATGTATATTTTAAAAGCTAGAAAGATGAACTTTCAAAGTAAGTGTATCCTCAATGGCATTAAAAAAGAGCAGTGGCTGGAGTGGCCAGTGAGGATACAGAAGAAATGGATGGAAAGGCTTTCAATGAGAAGGAGAAAAAAGATCTGGGGGGGTGGGGGGTGGGGGGGAGGTGTGAGGTTTGTTGGGCTTTTTTGGTTTTCTTATTTGTTTGTTTGGTTGGTTTGTTTGGTTTTTTGTTTGTGGGTTTTTTGGGGTTTTATTGTTTGTTTTTTTTGCGGGGGGTAGTTTTTTTTTTAATGAGTGTGAGAGAAATGCTGTGCTGGTAAGAAGAGGGAAAAATGCAGCAGAGATTTTCTCCTGGCAAATCTCTTTTTAAATTCATGGTCTGGAGGAAAAAAATATGTCTTCTAAGATGTAATTAATATCTTTTATTAACATCATGTCTCAGAACGAGACACTAATTTTGTTTGAAATTCTCTGCCAGTAGCTAAATTAGCATGATTGAATTGAGAGAGGTGAAAGCCATAATTTGAATGCTTTATTCAGATAATTATTTAAATTATAGAAAAGTGATAGAGGAGGGACTTATATTTTTCTCTTTCACAGAATAATCATGTGTCAGAAAAGTATGCAAAACTTGAAAAGAAATGCCTGTGAATTAACAATTTGCAGTTCTTTCCCTGGGGATAAAAAGCACTAGATATAATCTGTAGGCTACTACAGATGCAGACAAATAAATACAGGAAAAAGGTGGTAAAAAATTCCAATCCTTCACATCTCTTTTATTTTCAATGATGAAATTGTTTTTAAAAGCCTTTCTGAGTTAAAGTGCATAAAGGAACTTCTAAAGTATCTAAACAAGGGGAAATCTACAAGCCCCACATTAATTTAAGATTTACCAATTTCCATTTCAATAAACTGGTAATGAAATTGAATGTGGAATTCCAAAGTACATGGCTTGCTATATCCCGTTAGACTGATTTATTTGGTTTTTTACTTTTGCTTTGCAGAAATGGTCTTTTAAATATCTTTTTGAAGTGCTTAGAAAAAGAGAATTCAAATGAAAAACTAGCATGGCAAAACCAGGAATATGTAGGGATGGCAAATTCAGGAAATTTTATTGCTGAGGTTTTACAGAGTTGAATTAGCCTGGTTTAGACATAGAATTTTTCTATAGAACTTTGTATCATACATAAAATCAGTGAGACTTTACCTAAAGTTTTAAACCCCTGAAGAATTTCATACAACTATTATGTCTTGTTGATTTTTTTAAACATTAATGTTTTCTCATCTCTTGCAATATATAAATAACACCCCTCAAACACTTGCAAGAATCAATGCAGGTGAGTTTCCTTGCAGTTAAGTTACTTGCTTGTGGTTGTGTTAAAAATTCAGGTTTAAAGTAGGTTGAACAATATGGTGAAATTGTCCTAGTTTTGTTTGCTCCTCATGGGCAGTGTTACAATTCTACCCCTGCCACCACACACGAGAAATCAATTTTGCAACCAAGTAAGAGAAGGACAGGACTGTTAAAGAAATCTTTCCTACTGCCTACATGTGTGGCAAGACATGGGTTTAACATTATCCTCAGATTGTTTTACATAGATAATAATTTCACAGTTGCCAGAGCGGTGTTCAGAGAATACTTTTACTGTTCAGAATGCTGTAGGTGGTCAGTAAGAAGCAAAAGTCATTCCTTTACTGATACAGTGGGAGAGAGGAGAGACAAAGGACCATGAGAAGAAGGTATGTGGTGATGAGGGCGAATCACACTTTATATTCCTAGAAGAGTCCCCTTTTCTTGTGGAAAAAAAAAAGATAGGTTTGTAGGAGAAGCTACATCATCCAACCCCAATTAATAATGAGTCTTTTATACAGAAAATAGGAGGCAGAAGATATAGCCACAATAAAAATGAAATTATTTTGAGCATACCTAACAGCAGTCTGGTTGTTTCATGGCCCTTAGTCAGTAGGGAGAACAATTCTGTGCACTGGGAGTCTGATAAGCATACATAAAAGGATATTGCTGGCAAGTAATGGACTAGGGACTCTGATCCATTTTAATGTCATATGCCATTAATGTCATATGCCATTACATAGGATAAATGATGTAATCAAAAAATTATAGCGAGAAGGCAAGAGAAGACATTTCTTATATTTCTGATTCTGGGATTTATTAATGCTGAAATAAGGAAAACGTACTGAATGTCACAGGTAGAATTTTTTGATAATATGCTTTTTTTCCTTCAAGATAGGAATTTTTCAAAACCAATTTTTTTTTTCTGCTGAAACCATATAGACTGATTTTCTAGTCACAGTAATACCTAATTCCATTGCTAAAGAATTCCATAATCTACTGTTTAGTTGGCAGTGGCATTTTTGAATTTCCATTTGTCATAAGACTGTTGGCAGTTCTCAGTTTCCTGTTTATACAAATTAATGAAAAGCTTGGAATTCTCATGTCTCAAACTTCAAGTGTGTTTTCAAAAGCTTCTAAATTATCTCCTATCATTTGGCCCAGTGAACAGCATGGACATTTTCCCAACTTTTGCTAGTATCCAGTTTAAAATCAGGGAAAACAGTAAAAAAAGTTGTTCAAATATGTAATCCTATACACTGCTTGAGGGCAGCATCACAGTTGCTGGATTACATGAATTTAAATTCCTTGTTTTAAAAAATACTTAAAAATATTATATGGAAGAATAATATTAAATATTATTATTATATATATAATATATAATAAGAGATACATATATATCTATCTTCATTCTCTCATGTTTTTTAATGCATTCTGCCTTTTGTATAACAAAGTGTTGTGCTGATTCAATGATTAAAAAAATGTAAGTACTGTCTCTAAATGCTAAATCCACTGAAAATACATTGAAGAATCCAAACAAGATGGACCTGGCAAAGTTTGTGGTCCAGGAATCTGGAGGATTCACTGGGTGCTTGTGTTTCATTCTCAAATTCAGACATATACACATCTAATCACAAAATATGAGTCAAATCTTCAGATGATGTCAACTGGAATAAGTCTGACCTTTATGAACTTATACAAGGCTGAAGATTTATCCTAGGGATGGGTCTACATCGTGCCAGGCTGTGTCATGCAGAACTGCTCAGCTTGGGAAGCAGCAGTCACACTGCTGGGACCTTTTGCTCCTGCTAACACTCCTTGCAATTTGGCAGAGCTGGTTGGCTCAGAACCCTGGCCGATGCTGTTCTAACCTTCCAGGGATGGATCTGTTTGGATGGCACTGCAGGATGTTCTATAAACCTAATCAGTATTTTCACAATGTTCTGCCATGGGCAACAAAGAATTTTAGATCTAAATAACAAGACTTGTGCCAAGTCCTTTGCATTACCTGGGGTGCCTTGATTAAAAATACATAATTTAAGCCATGATAGAATGATATTTTTCTGCTGATCAATCTGTGAAGTAGAAGACATGAAGCAAATCTTTCACTTAGGAATTTCACTCACTTGTCTGAACTGCACGTAACCAGCCAGAGGGATAGCAGAGGTTATATTTTTAATTTGAATGAGTGTTGGCTTCCCTTTATATTTCAACTTTTCATCCCATCTGTCAGAATGTCTTTCAGATTGTTTAAGTTAACTAGAATGACATTAAATCAATTCAATGTATACAGGGATTTTTTAATTAGGCAAAACCACAGGTTTTCAGTATGTCAAAAAATCTGGTGTAATTTTTTTCCAAAAACTCTAAGTCAAACCAAAAGAGAAGGAAACTAATGTCAAGTAAAGTCCTCCAACAATGTTTTTGGGTGATGTTTCTTTAGAAAAAAGAATAAATCTATCAAGGAGGAATATTGTCTAACCCTGGAACAGAAACAAAAAGAACTCAGGAATAATCAATTACTTTATGTATTGTATATGCATATACATGTGTGTGTGTACATCTGGAAGATTTTTTTCTTGAAATAATTTTTGCATTTCACTGAAACATGCTACTAAAATGATCCATGGTAGCTTTGTCAGAGTGAGTCAACTTGGGGATTAGCACTGTCAAATACGGAGAGTGTATCAGTCACACTTCCTTTCTATAGAACTGAAGATGCCAGTTTGATGAAAGGCAAAGCATGTTTTAGCAACTTTCCCCTTTTAACCATCTCAGAATAGAGCACCAACCATGGCCAGCAGCCTCATCACTGAGTTCATTGTTCCTCATTCTGCTGCTGCAGCTTCTGCTGGAATTAACTGGGTGGGCCACAGCACACAGATTTACCTGGATTTCAACAGCTGTAATTCTGCTACCAGTGGAGGGAACACAGCAAGTGTGGGATTTGAAGAGAGCCCACCAGACACCCCGTGGGCTTGTTCATGTAGCTAAAACTGGGTTACGTGGGCTATGCCTATGCCAGTGCAGAGCAAGCCGTGCCTGTGTGCTGGCCCCAAGGGCAGGTGTCACAACACAGCTCACGTCTGCACAACCACATTCTCTTCATTTCCCAGAACAGAGAGGTCTGGACTTTAGTGCCAGCTGGGAGCCATGGCTGACCTTTGCTGTCCCCAGCCTATTTCCCAGGAGGGCAGTAATTGGGCTACAGGTGGGCTGGGGGCCGTGGAGTCATCACGGACATCAAGTGATGTCTGCACACAGGGCCATGCATGGTACTGCCCAAACGAGCTGAACTAAAGCTGCCCTTAATGTGCCTCACCCAGCCTGTCCTCAGAGGCTGAATGTAGGTACAGCATGAGCAAGAAACTAGCTGAGGTTAAAATAGTATTCACAGTGGATCTTGGCTTTAAACAATATAATACCAGTTTTTTCACTTCTCCATCCTGCTGTGTTTGTTATACAGGAAGGGAAAGTCTAAATCATTTCTCTGTGTTTATGAATTCCCAATGTGCATTAACATTCAGTGCAATAAACTGGAAAATGCCAAGTACTATTTTAAAGCTTCTTTTTCCAGAAACACAGGGCTCCTGTGTCTGGTCCTTTTCTTTGCAGGCACTATAGCCACAAAAAGAATAATGAAGAATACAGGATCAATACTATATTTAATTTAGAATGATTTTGCAAGCTTTTGCAAGTAGATTTCTAAAATCTTAATATGTTAGAATCATCTCAGCTTTTTACTTTAAGGTAAAAGAAAGTGTCTTCATACTAAGGGAATATTTTCTCTAGGTTTGGAGATTTTTAGAAAAGTTAATGATAATGTTCAGTGTTTTTAGTTTCTTGAAGCTGTAGAAAAGCAAAACTTTTTATTTATAGAGATCTATAAAAGGATCTGATTCATTCTCCCGAAATCAATGATTTGGTATAAATAATATCATGTTCTTTACCTTGCACCACTCACACAGGAACAGATTAAAGTTTATACTAAAAATCTCCCAGAACCCAGGGATAAACAGAAATTTGGATGTGGTGTCCAGTAACCTGACAACAGTGAGTGGATATTGAGTGGGAAGAATGTCGAAGGAGGGAGATTCAATGACATTAATTCTTTGAAGCTTAGAAGCTGATTTAAAAAACCCCCTGGCATTTATCCTTAGGATCTCTCTGCATGTAAATTCACAGAGAAGTGGAACAAATTCACATACTCTAGTGTTTGCTGTTATTAGAGTGGGACATAACAGGTTCAGAATTATTAGGATTTGAGGAAATAGTGGTTACTAATATTGCAGCTTCCCAGGTAGGGGAGGAACAATGCTCCAGGTGAACAGAGATCATGTTGTATCATGGCATCAAGGTGCCAGTGGACTCTGGTTTTCTATATATATAATAATAAAACTCCCATGGGAGGGAACGAATTAGTGGCCAAAACTTTGGGCTGGAGTGGATTTGCACACCTCTCCTTATTCCCTGTTACCCAAGGTATACGCTGTCCTGTTTGCTAGTTCCTTTTTATGTCCATTCTGCCAAATTCTCCTGCCGTGGTTACGCCCACCCGAGCACATTTAGTGCAGTCAATGCAGTTTCTCAGGCTTGACAGCAGGGTAACTGAGTCAGTCTGAATTATCTCAAAAATAACATGAGTCAAAGAAAAAGCAAAAGCTCGGAAACACTGCTGCTATTTTCTAGGAGAAGCTGATGGAAAAATTGAGAAGGAGAGATAGAAAGAATTTGTTGTTCTTCCAGTACCACAGGATAACTGTCTCCATCAGTCCTCTGCTGTCTTTACTTCTCCTGTATTACTCAAAGAGCCAAGAACTGGGATGGAAGCAAATAGTGAATTTAAATACTCTCACCCAATGTGGTTTTTGTCTCATCAGTATGACTTAAAAAGCACTAAAAAGTTTTAATTTCTGTATATTAGCAAGTACTTTGCTGAGTCTGAAGCCTCATACACAGAGGCACCTATACATTTGAAGCACCGCTCATGAGCTGGTAGGCTTTTCTCCTTTGAGTTCTTGGGAAGGATTACACCTCAAGGGCATGAATAGTTGAGAGCTGCAAAGCATTTCTGAAGCATTAGAGCAATTTTGCATGGTTTCTGCTAATGGCACAACCCAATACCCACTAAAGTGGGAGAGAGAAGCAGAAATCCTCAGGGCCAAGCCACAGATATGAACATCTTATAGTCTGATTGATCGTGTTTAGCAGAAACATTCATTTTCCACATTAGCAGCACTAACTAACCAGTAGGCAAGGCCCAGAGAACTATTTACATTACATCGACCACAATTGCTAAAAACCTTTGGAAATGTATTGCAGGACTTTTCCTTAATGTCAATAAATCCTTCAGAATAAGTGACCCAAATATCAAAGGTAATTTGAGCATGTCACTCACATACCAGTCCACACAGGTATGCCAGAAGCCAAACACCTCCGAAGGTTTTCAGTTTAGAGACATTTAAATATACTCAGTGTAAACATTGCCTAAACTACTCTGAAACTGAAAAAAAAAACCACCCAACAAAAGCTCCTGGGGAAAAGATATTACTATGAATAAAGGATAAAATTATCTAAAGGACCCAGGTCAATCTAAACATTAAGTTACAGTTACAATGCTGATTGCTTGCCTAAATGGGGCAGCTGTGCCAAGAAAACTTCTGATACAGGATCAAATCTGATATGTGCAATAGCCACTTATAAGGGTGTATGTGTAATATGAAGTGATGAGAATTTTTGTTTAATAACAAAATTATCCTTGTGAAATTTGCAGGCTGTCCAAACACACTGTGCTCCATAAACATATGAACAGTGAATAATTCAAAGGACAAAAAAAAAAAGAATCATTTTCCATAGTCTGAGGCAGAAAAAAATATTCCTTCTTACTCCTTTTCTCATAGTCAAAGATACAGCTATGGAAAATGCCCTTTCATTAAAAAAAAATTAAAAGAGAGGTAAAATAGCTCAGACATATAAAATGTATCAGTTCTTTAATCTTTGTCAAGCCTATCAACAGAACTGTCTGTAGATATCATCACTGAAAACTGAGGCAGATAACCCTACTGCAGGAAATTTCTGTAAAAATGATTGTGAGGATATGCATTGGATATGTATAGCTGTTCAAACATTTTAGCTGCCCACTTCACTATGAATCCTGCTTCAGGCACTTCCAAACTGCAAAAATATTACAATATAATCTTGGAAATCTTTTTTTAATGAACCAGCTGGCTTTCTTGAAACCAAACCAAATCCTTTTATGCTTATATCGCCTCTTAATATATATATCCCCAATTTCATGGAAGACAATTATCATTGTGATGGTTTACAGCTGAGTGATCGCGTTATTACAGACACTGAACTGAAAAAAGTAACCCTGCAAAATGCAATAATTATGCCTGTGAACACCAGGAACAGCACATGGAGGGTCAGGGTTTAGTGCTGTGAGACTGGGATGTGACCAAGCCATTAGACAGACTCTACATGCTCTCAGTTTCCAAATTCTTGCCTTCTCACAAATACCATTACAGATACTGAGCATTCACACCATAATTTAAAATAGGTTTATTGCCATTTCCATTGATGATCCAGTAAGAATGACTTGAAAAGATATGTATTTAGACCAAACAGTTTTCTGAAGAGATGAATGCCTGTGGGAATGATTTGTATTAAAAACCAAAACATTTTACTGACAGCCCTAAGGAGATCAGCAATCCTTTCTGAATTCTGGGAGACTGAAATTTTATCCAGCTCTCTGAATGAGGTGTCTGTTATGAAATGGTATTTTTCTGCTGAAGAAAATTATGTTTATTTCACATTGTTACATTCAGCAAACCCAATAAGCATGGTTTGTACATTTTCAAAAAGGGCCACAGATTTTTAGCACCATATCATAAATACTTTTTGAAATATAAGAGAATATAGATAACAAGGGGAGACCAGAGACAACCATTCTCTTTCAGACTGTACTTCATCTTCTCTGCAAGGGCACAAACAGAGGAATTTCAAATGTGCAGAAAGGACTTTGAAGTATGAGTCTCATTAATATTTTTTATTATGTTGTGGTGAAAATGCAACCCCATACTTAAAAGACTTTTCCTTACTCCTTCAGCCTGAGCACTTTTAGAGAGCAGGCACCATCCAGGTCTGTGGGGAAAAGTCATTGTCCAAGTCCTGGTACCCCTGTGGTAGACCTTAGAAGCCATTTCACAGCACACTGCAACACTGTGTGATAGTACAGGACCAGGTTAAGTGCAGAACACTTCATCCATCACTCATCAGTTGACTGCAGCTGTTGTTGAAAATCTCAACAAACCAGTGAAAACAATACGATTTATAGACAGCACTAAAGTGGCTTCCAATTCTGTACACTGTCTGGATTGTAATAGGCAGAATTTAGTAAGTGTTTGTTTCAAGAATACTCTTCAAACCTAAATTAATTGTCAACATACTTTTCTTATCCATCATAAAGTTAATAGGAAGCTTTAATGGGTATTGAAAACCCAAATAATTCCTAGGAAATCAACAGAAACTGAGAGTTTTTTTACTGATGGAGTTTAAATAATTATCAGTGGAGCTATTCTGTGAAATACTTAATAGGATAAACCACTGTCAAACAATTGCACAGTACTCTTAGCACTGAGAAACAAAGATGATATTTGCAGGTAGCTAGTTAGTGTAGGACAGCAAATGAGCAATAAACCACAGAAGACAACCAGTTCATCTGCAAGAATACTAGAAGATAAATGACGTTTACAGAATAAGGTCACTTGTGAGTTCTTCTAGCCTGGCATATTAACCATCATTTGCTGTCATAAATAAAAAACTGCTTTCCAATGCAGTGATAACTATTATAAGCTGTTCTCATTTGTAGTTGAGACAAAGAATTCACAATGGCATTTCTGGCTCTTTTCCCTTCCTTTCTCATGCTACTCCTTTTAAAATCAATTTATCTCACCATTTATTCAGGTTTTGCTTTATTTTGGTCTGGTTTTTAATTAGTCGAAGGTGGTTTTAATTTTGAAAATGCTGAAGGCCACCAGAAGGAAGTTAAAACAAATAACTACAGTTTTCAAGCTATGAAACAATTCAAAACCATTGGCTTTTTCACTCTGACTTTTGAAGCTTTCCTACAGTTTCCACTACAAAGAAACTGTGTTTCTGAAACCCAGCTCCTGACCCAGGGTCAGTGTGTCATAAAAGGTCTCTATGACAGTGGTGGGTTGGCCCAGTTATCAGCTGAGCACCCACACAGCTCTTTACTCACTTTCCCCTGCCCAGCAGGATGAAAGAGAAAGAACAGAGAACAGGGGTGAGAAAACTCAAGGGTCAGAACAAAGACAAGCAATTCACTAACCGAGTACTGCTGTGTGAAAACCAGACTGGGTTTGAAGAACTTAATGTTTCATTATCATTTTGGTAATGGGAAACAAACAAACAAGAGACAAACATCTAAAACACCTATCCTTTCTCCTTGCCAGGCTCAGCTGCAGACTCCCCTCCTCACCCCTTGTCACCACTGCAGTTACACCCAGTCCCTTCAGGGAGGCAATGAGCAGCACGGGGGAAGGCAGTCACAGATGAAGCTGTTTCCTTCTGCAGCTTCTGCCTTTGTAGGCTTTTCCTGTACTCCAGAGTCAGTCCTCAGCAGACTGCAGTCCCTTTGGTGGTGTGCCTGCCCTGCCATGCAGCACCTCCTTCTCATTTAACTGTGGTGTTCTCTTTGTCAATTCTCATTATTTTTGTTCATTCCTCCTTTTGCTGCTCCCTCAATCCCTCCTCTGATGCCTCCCCCATTGGTATTTTCTGGTCTTAAGTATGTTTTTACAGAAGTGCCACCAATTTGGTTGATGGGCTCTTCTGTGTCCTGTGGTGAGCCAGATGCAGAGCCATCTGGAACTGGCTGTGTCCAGCACAGGCCCTGACCTCTTTCCACAGAAGGAAGCTCCCCTTCTAACAAAACCTTGCCACCTACACACAGTGCAGTCAGGAATTTTAAGTCAATGCCAAGGTACAGGGAAAAATGTAATTCTCTTCCTTTTAATGACCTATTCCCCAAACAACATTCCTGTAGATGCCACCTCAGCTCAAAACTGTAAAACTTATGACAGAAAATTTTGCTGGGTATACCTAGTGAGGTTACCAGGCACTTTTGGCCTCCAAACTCCAAAAGTAAAACATGCAGTTGTGGGTGGAGGTACTCCCAGGTCCAGACAGGCGGATTTCATCATAGCAAAGCTCCAGGAAGTGAAATAGCTCACAGATAAAAAGTGCAAATGCTGTGCTCAAGAATGGGTACAATGCAATACACCTTCCTCTTACCCAAAAGCAAATAACTCATGCAAGCTCTAACAGGGAACCTAAGTTTTCTACTGCCCTGATCTGATGGGGTTGTTTCAAGCTCACTCCTTTTGCTGTGTGGCACCAGTCAAGTCAGCTAACTTTGAACTGAAGAGTTGTAAATCTGGTTTTTGGGACAAAAATATGGCAGAAGTCCAGTAAATTCTGTAGCACACGAGGGATGCTAGCCAAATTTGGAAGAAAAAAAACGAATTGGGGAAACAGGGGTATTACTCTCTCACAGTACTTATCCTTCACTGAGTAATTTGAATTGGCTTCCCTTCTGTTTTAGGTAAGCACAAAATTAATTTGGGAGAATAGAATAGGCTTCTACAAATATTTTTCCAATTATCAATGTTCTTGAAAAAAATAAGAAGATGAAAGTAGCAACAGAAATCTCAACAGCCTTGCCATATCCAACCACTGCTAAAAGTTACAAATCTATTGTGTTATAA
This sequence comes from Orthonyx spaldingii, assembly GCA_013397795.1. Lineage (NCBI taxonomy): Eukaryota > Metazoa > Chordata > Aves > Passeriformes > Orthonychidae > Orthonyx > Orthonyx spaldingii. The sequence goes on along the minus strand of VZTJ01004171.1, from coordinate 622,952 downwards.
GAATCTATGATTGTCCTTTTCCATGTAAACCATTTGCAGTGCATAACTAAAGGGATAGCAATTTTAATAATAATAATGTAATTGCCCTTTGAGTAATTGTGCATATTATATTAAATTCAAAAGCTTTGAGTTTGACTTACAGAAGCATCAGAAAATGTTTTGATTCTACGAAGCACAGTTGAAGACTTTCATCAGCCTACAGCCTTCAGGCACATAGGTCTCTTTCCAAAAATAGGTTAACTCCTTCGACCAAATGGAGAACACCTAAATCAAAACTCTTCAGTGTATATGCCTGCTATGTACATTGTGTAGCACAGAGAGTACTGCAATTAGTCACCCTTCCCAGTGGTAATTATTGGAAGAAGTGTAGACTTCGGGAACAGCGTGTCTCTTTTCAAAACCTATCAATCATTTTAAAAATTTGTGGATTATATAAAACATTCAGCATGCTCAAAGTCTGTTAAATCTTATTGTTACATCCAGCCTGAGGTTCTCAGTTCACTGGCATTTTAGCAATGCAGGGGGATTTAAAATTTATATGTGAGGTTGCTAGCTTTATTAATAGCTATATTCTTCTTACTGTTTTTCTGTTTCCTTTATTTCAAGAGCTGAGCATCAGAGTTAAGTGAGTCATCAGCATCCCTGTTAAGTAATATTTGATAAGGCAGACTTCCCTGGGCAAACATTTCAATTTTAAGTTCATTATTTTATATAGTTCTAAATCTTTAAACAAGTAACTGTTACAGAAGAGATACTACATGGAGAGCTAAACCAGTCAACAAGCTTGCAAAGTTTTATTTCTGAACACATGAACACTTCTGCTGCTGTTCGGCAGCTGTTGGCTGTTAATGTATTCATGTTTGGTTTTGAACAGAACAACATACTGCTTACCCTCTCAAAGCATAGAAATGATAAATAATAGTGTGGGACAGTCATGATAGTAAAGGTAGAACTAGCTTCTAGTGACTGCAGCGAACTGGAAAGGATGTAGTGACAAAAAAACCAAAGATCATGTTAGCCTTGATGGCAGAAGCAGGAAAAATTAAAGGTGTAATTCCTCTTGTGAGGTTATGGTTCAAAGCAACAGGTAAACAAGTTGCTTCATATGAAACTTTCAGCCTCTATCTGTCTATTCTTTTGCTGCAACAATACAAGAAAAAGGTGCCTGGAACAAAAAAACCTGAAAACCTCATTGTTTCCATTTATCTGGGAAGTTGAAAGGCCTAGTTAATGAACTGTAAACAGTCTTTTTACTTATTGATCACAATAGTAGCAATGCCTGTGGATGATGACAAAAACAATATGTACCATAGTGCAAGATGAAAAAGGGAATTTTTTAAAGAAAATAATATTTAACTTTATCAGAGAAGTTGCTGTTAACAGTGTATTGGGTTTGGAATAAGCTCCCATGTATAATGATCAAAGATTTCACACAACATAACACAGGTAAACTAAAATGGTGTGCCACATGGATCATCTGTACAGAATGATGTTGAGACCACTGACATTAGTTAGCAGATGTAACAGCATACTTTTCAATTGCTCTCAGTCATGGGATTCTCAGTCTATACAGAACTCGTCTCAGGATATTCCAGTATCAGGACATCACCTCAAAACCCTTCAATTTCCACAACTATGGCCAGTATTCTGCTGCTGCGTTAGATGCACATTGTATGACCTTTGTGAATGTGTGTGAGGTGGGGAAGGGGAGGCCGGTGCTGCACAGGACAGGAAAGCCCACTGACAACACAAACTAACCATTCTGTTACTTTGTGTCACTGTGCAATATATAAAATTATATATATAAATATAAAAGAATATGCAGTAAAGGTATATAAAAGGGTATATAAAAGAAAATGCAGTAAATCATGTAGTTTTTATATGATCTCATTAAATGAGCCCTAGGAGCCGTGATCCCAGGAGGCAGCAGAGCAGCATACTGCACTTTCTTGGTTAGCAGAACTTGCTGCTAGTCTTTGTCCTATCCTTTCCAGGCATATTTCTCAAGACTAACTTAGTGTAATGAAGACCTGCACAGACAATTATACCATAGCCCTAGCAAGGAGAAATCCTCAATAGCCATGAACCCAGGTCTTTGCAGTGAAGTCTTTCTCATTGCATTCAAAATAAAATCCAACAATATGCTTGTAGAGAGGCAGATATGTGCACCCTTCTATCAGGAGGCAGGTTTTAAATATGGCAATGACATTTCCAGGATTTTGCTATAAAAAGCAATAAGCCAGAGTGGAAGTGTCTCAAACCTGGCATTCAGCAACTTGCAACAGACCCAGAATACTGCTATTTCATATCCTGTATTAGTGAATTATTTCCAGTCTTACTGTAGCTATTGTTGCTATGGTTCCCTGTGTTGGAATACACATTTATCTGCACATTCCCTTTTACTGAGGTTACCTTGTATGACAGCGAAATGAAAGGAGACGCATGCTTGAAATCTTCATCCTCCAGAATCACAAAGTCTATGGTGTGCTGATGTAAAGTACTTCAGAATAATGACCTCAAACACACTACCAGGTAGTCTGAAAAGTGGTGTAGGATGTATCTTAGTTTTGCAATGGAATGTCTTGTAAGTGCATTGGCTCAGCTCCGAACAAGCTGGTTCCTTTTCATAGCACAGAAAGTGCATCTCTGTAATAAAATTTGGTGCCAGACAAAAGACTTTTCAGCTTGGTCCATGCCAGTTAGCACAGATTCCAGAAACAGCATCTGTTCTGCTTGGGCAGTCTCTTTGTCCTGACTCAAAGTAGCTTTCAGTGCTCTAGTGCACTCTGAGATACTGGCTTGCATCCTGAAAGTAGCAGAATTGTGTCAGCATGACTCTGCCCACCACCAGTAAACTCAGCCTCATGCTGCTACTGTTGCTTTACTGCTTTCAGCAGACAGACCAGTGTGTATGGAGGCCCTTGGGTAGCTTCATAGTAATCCTTGGAACAGTACTGAATGTGTTCACTGACCATGAGCATGGTCACTGACAAGAGCAAAACAGAGCCTGCATTAGGACAGTCCTTTAATTAAAATGAGAGCTATAAAGAACACAACATCAGTCAGGATTCAGGATCCACTCTTCAGTGAATACTTTCCCAACAAAGCACAAGGTTGCTTCTCTCACCCATGTTCTACAAGTTGTAAGAAGAGACGTACTTGGTACAGAGGTACAAACACTTGTGGGTCCCATGGATGCTATCCTCCAGACAAACAGCTCTCCTGAAAGAGGCTAGGATGGCCATGAATACACTTCAGCTGGACCGGGTTCACTTTCAAATTTCAAGTAAAAACGAAACAAAAAAGCCCAAACCAAACCAACCAACCAACCAACCAATCAACCAAAAAAAACCAAAACCAACACAAAACCCAAACAAACAAACAAAAAAATCCAAAACAACAAAAAAACAGGGAATGGAAAAAAACCCAGAAAATGTCTTTATTTCATTTCCAGTGTCTCCCCTCCTCACTGGCTCAGTTGTGCTACTCACTGCTGGGTGAGGCAGGAGGCAGGTCTCCCTCACAGAGCTCCACAAGAACTGACCTTAGAGTTTACTCTGTTATGCCCATGGTGAATACTGCATAAAGCCCCAGAACAGCACAAAAAGTACAATAAACCCCAACTCAGCTAGACCCACGGGAGGTGTAATTTTTTGTGCTCCTCCTGCCCCCTATAGTCAAGTAATAGCCAGCCAAAAATTCTCTCTCCTGGCTTTTGCCATATGGGAGAGTTTTCAATCCAATTCCTTCCTCTTCCTATTCCATGCAGCACTGACCTAAGCATGCTCAGTGCGGCAGAGTCACACAGAGCAAACAGTTTTTTGTTGGGGCAGAACTCAGCCATATTTATTTATACAGCTAGACTAATCACTGCAACCTTCTGATGATCACCATGTGTCTGGCAAGCTTCAGCTGCGGTGTTCTGGGAAGCTACAGCCTTGCTTTCTCCCATGCATTCCCCTATGCAGCCCTGAAGGAGAGAGGGAGCACTGGGAGACAATGAAAATCCAGCTTCCATATCTACATATTAGAACAGCTGAACTTTTGCACCCTTCTTATTCTTCCTGTCCACATCCTGCAAATCCAGCAACTGCTTGAGACTGTTCTTTATACAGAACACATTCTGAGGTGAAACATTCGTAAGAGCTAGTGCTGCATGCATTTTCACATGAACTATCGCACTTAGAAACAAATGCTATTTAAAGTGGTTTGTCCCAGGAGTCTCCCTCAGTTAGCACAATGCACTTTCCCAGAAGGGGTTCAATTTCAGGTCTTGAACTTGTCCCACGCTCCCAGACCTCATAGGCCAAGACAGTGGCAGAGTCATTAAACCCAAACCCTAGCTGAGAGCTGGTACTCTGATAGCTCAATTCTGAACCACTCAAAAATTAAGTTTGTATATCCAAAGGGGGACTCAAACTTGACTTTTGTCAATCAGAAGCCCTACTACCTCAAGGAAAGGAAGTGGTGCTCTAATCACTACTCTTGGGAAAGAAAACAACTGTCCATCGCACTTTTTCCTTTCCCAAACAAAACTCCCAAGGAGATCTGTAACTATGAGCAGGGGGAAATTTGAAAGACCAAACTGAACACTACAAAGATTTTTGGTATTCTAACTAACTTTTGCTGTAAAGCTATCTAGAAACCTGAAGAACTTCAACAGGGACCTGATTTTTTTTTTCTTTTTTGTGGTGTTAAAATCTACCTTTTGTGTAGAGTACACAGTTTGGAATGATATAGGCATTGAAGTTGATAGCGAAAGTAAGGGACATATAGGGAAGGGTGCCTTGGAAGAGAAGACCCTTTATTTTGAATATTCTCCTTTCTCCTCTTGTATTCTAAAATTAGGTGGCAAACAATGCAAATGATTTACAACTGTCTGTTTCCTTTCAAATCAGTGATGCTGCTCTGATTGGCACCTCTCGGGCAACCCATGAGGGTAGTAACAATCTAATAACTGCAATCATCTGCTTCAGGCTCAAGAAAATTTCTTATCAAAGCTTTTCAGGCTGGCTTTAGAAAGTATTGCTATGATTTTCCTATGTTCAGGAAAAAGGGTTGAGAAACAAGAGCTCAATTTTGGTATTATTATTTGTATTTAACACGTAAGTTAGAAGTCATGTGTTCTCAGGCAACACTTCTGTTAATGTTCTGAGGAAAGAGAACAGAATCACCCTCATTGCCCTTTCCCTGTTTATGTGCTACTGAGTTCCCCGAACATCCATGAAAAAGAACAGAAGCTGGAGTTTTGACTGCTGTCTGGGAATTTCAGACCATGAACCAGAAGAACTTGATACAATGGGGCTTCCATTCATTCAAAGATAATTGATACAGAAAAAGGCTATTACCGTGCATCCCTGGCAGATTTTTCATTTCATCTGTTCCATTGTTCATGTATGCACAAGTACCTATCTGCAGAAAGAAAATACTTAAAATTAAGATCAGACACAGACAGGTTCTTGCAAAATCAATTTTAGGACTAGAAGGAACCTCAATAATCTCAGACGTAATCTTCCGCATGCAAGCAGTAGGGTTGGCAGACAGCAGATCTGTCTATTTTCTGCTTCTAGCAGATATTCAAGGTTGATACAAGAAGTACTTCAAGAAAATGAGAATCATTTGGTTTTGGTTCTGTGTTGCAGCAGACAATGACTAACTGCAATCAGTTCATGTATTGGTACTTATAGACTGGCAATTTAATTTGGCCAAAGCACTGGTCCTTCCCAGTGTTTCAGTAGCCAGTCATCTATTTTTGATAAACTGAGGAGGAATTTGTGACTAAATGCATTTTTTTTTCAAGTTTCAGAGCAGTGCTCCCTAATTATACACTCATCCATTAATTCTGAGATGTTTGTACAGTACGAGAGTTTGCAATGTCTTGTTAACAATTTTGGAGCTGAAGTCAAGGATCTGTTCTCAGATGGAAGGCCTTCTATATCTCCCCTGGTAATGCAGAATGGCCAAGAAATCCTGGGTAACAGCTTTGATACTGAGGGCAGCAGAATTGCCCCAGTGTGACCCAGCTGGGTTGTTTAGCTTTCATAATACAGAGGGTAAAACTGATGTGCTTCAAGCTCATCATTATATTGCTTCAGGGTATTTCTTTGTGGGGGAACAGTTATGAGCAAACATATCTGATACTTAATCAATGATCTTTTCATTTTGGCACCTCCCCACCTCGTAAGGAAGACAGCCCTCAGGGCATAGGGAATGAAATGGGATCACTGGACTATGGTTTCAAACCTTTCAGCAGATTGAAAATAGTTTTCCAATATTAACAATTAATTTAATCTCTGCCTTCAGAGGCTTTCTGGGCTACTACTCAGACAAAACCTCTATTAGTATGAGAAGATAAGAGAACATATGAGAAAGATTGTTCCTGTTAAGCCTTTTGAAAGATTAGCCGTATCAACAGTGATTTATGCTCTTGCAATTTTCATTTGCAGCCTTTAGTTTAACCTCTTCAGATCTTTGATATAACACTAGAGGTGCTTACAAACGTGATAGAGTGGGGAATTTTTAGAATATGGAGCTAGATAGGAGTTAAACTGGGCTCTAGGTACAAAGACTCTTTCCTTTATTATTTTTATTTCAGTGAGACATAAATTTCAGGAGATATATTTCAGAGTATATATTCCAGGATTTAATTCATCCCTTGGGTCTCAATAATGCTCTGATTTACACTCCACATAATCCCACTAAATCAGGGCTCCTATTCCACTCCCTATCTCTAGCTACCAGTTAATGCTGTGCTTATTCTTATATCATGGCTCTCCCTCAAGGCTGTGTAAACCCTCTTGTTAATCAGAATAGGGATGGTGTATGTTCCTGATGGGCAGAAAAATGGAAGAAATGAATACTGATCCTGACACCAAGACCTTACAACGTGTGGCCCCATTGTTACACAGAGCTGCTGACAGCGTGTGTATGTGCTGAAGGGCACAACGCGACTCTCACTACACAAAAGCGAGCAGGAGACTTCATGTGCAGTAATTATGCTTTCCAGAGTCATCTGCCTTGTCATATCTCCCTTTCTAAAATATCCATGTAAGACATTCTGTAAAAATTTATTCACCTTCCCTCAGAGAAGTAACACCACACCTGCACTTTGATGTCTGAAAGAGGCCTCCTGCCCTTTTAGTGAAGCAGAGGGATTGGAACGGCAAGCAAACCACTTCTCCTGTTGAAGTATTTTGCTTTTCTCATTAAGAGACACAGCAAAGAGTGAATGGTGTATCTTCTGTTTCAGAAAAACCTTAATTTGTGTCCATGTATTTAAACAAAAATAAAACTGCTTGGTATATGTGCCAGCATGTGACACTATTAGTTGCTATAGGGCCATGAAAAATTCATGCAGTACATATTGGTTAAGAATATCTTTCCTTCCTAAGACCCAAGAGGCAATACTTCACTGAAACATTGATTCAAAATAAAAATATCACAGACACTTGTCCCCAGCATGGTACATTGCACAGCCATTTAAAATGAAGAAAGGAAGAAAGGTCACATCAAAGGGAATGCAAATTGTATTTAATTTGGTTAAATAGACAAACTCTCCAGGGCAGGAACTGTCCGCTTACGTGTTGGTGTAGTGCCTTACACAGCAAAGCTATTACCCAGTGGAGCCTTCAGACTCTTTAACAACACCAACACTCAGGATTTTGGGAGTTAAGGAAAAGGCTGAGGCCCATAATTGATTTTTATTGGCATGTCTTATTTCCTCTGAGTTTTGTTTATACCCTTTGCATCTCACTGTTCTTAAAATACAAGCAAACCCTACTGCAAGTTACATTAGAGAGACTATGCTGTTAAGGAGTACCGCTTTCTAATATTTGTTAGGAGGATTGTTGTAGCACACACCATGTTCGTGGAGAAACATAAGAGAGGACTAGAATAGCAAAGCAATTGCATGTGATATTTTAATGAAAAATCTCCACAGAGGCCCAGTTTGCAATATAATTTGAACTGCTGAATTTTAAAATAGAAAATTCCCTGCCTAATAAAAATACCACTGATTTCAGTTCTTGTATGAGTAGCCACTTACTGCCTTTTATTCTATTAACAGTATCTACACTGAAAGCTGTGTATCTCTGTAGGTACGGCTGAAATATTAATTTCATGATTACAAAATTAACATTTATGGCCTTTAACCGGTGACTTCATGTAAAACAAAACAAACCTACAAAGGATTTGTGCAGTTGTCTGTGCTGCCCAGCAGAGTGGAAGTCTTGCTGCACACAGTGCCTGCTCCGATATGGTGTGGGAGTGGAGTGGCTTTGATAAGCAGTAAAGGGGGAGGCATTGGCAAGATTTAGGGGTAGAACTAAAATCTTTAGACCACCTAACAGAGTTGAAAAGAAGCAAGAAAACCCCTTGTGGAGGTTTTATACCTCTTCACTCTAAGAATCCATCTATTTTTTCCCCTGTGCATTACCTGAGTCTGTTGAGCGACCCACTTGTGAACTTGCCATCTAAATCTTGCCCTCTTTCATATTCCATTTTTTTCTTACACACTTCTCTAACCAGCCAGTTCAAAAACATGCAGTAGTAACCCTTCTTCCCCATTTCAACTATTGCTGCCCTGCTGTGTGTATTTAGGTATTGGAACAGATAAATGCTAAAATTTATTTTATTTCTTAGAAAATTTTCTACAATTGCTTACTTTCCCCTCTTCCACAAACTGCATGTATGTGTAAATACATCCTGACTACCATCTTCTGAATGTTTTACTCTATTGTAATGAGGGACAAGCTGTACTCTAGAGCTCTGCACTAAGTAGCAGAGGGTTAATCTCAGGACCTTTTTATGGCTCAAGTGATCTCATCTTAGAAGTACATGAGTTATAAAGGACAATAATTAGGCATCAAACAGTTATGAATGTAGAGGATGGTGTTCTTGTATAAAAAGAGTACAGAATTAGTTCGATTGCTCTTATCTTGTGCATTTGCAGTATTTTGTGCAAATACCTCTCCAATGAGAAAGTTTATCCATATTCTAGTAATTTGTTTCTCATTACCTTGAAATTTAAAGAGTCACTTGATAAATCCTAAATTGTGCACTTACATGGTAATGTTCTCATTTTATTGTTCTGCTAAATCTGCATTCCAGACAATAAGTATCTCTTAATGTTGCCTAAGTTAGCCTCAGACAAGTGATTTTTTTCTTGCAGGAATGGCAGCTTTGCATTTGATGGTTGGAACTGTCATTTTTTCATTATTGGATCAAACACAGTTTAAATCACATAGATTCCATCTGTCAGGGGTTTTTTTTAGAATTGAATAACTTACTATTTGTCACCCATTATTAGCATGTTAGGGAAACCATGGAACTCTTTTCAATTTAAAGAGGTAGTTTTACTATGCATAGCTCCCACAAACACAGTGCTCTTCTTGTCCTTTTCTAAACAAAAGTCACCTCAATCATTTGGGAATACTATTTTTCTGCATTTGATATAAAAACTTGCCTGAATACTGAATTTAGTTAAACTTCAGTAAAGAAAATAGGAAATATTTCAATCAGAAAGTTTTCTAAAAGCTGCAAAGAAAGCTTTCTTAGTGACTGTGATGTACTGTGTGGTCAGGTTGGTGATAGGTTGTCGTGGGTTTACCCAGGAAGGGTCAGTCTTTCAAGTGACCTATGGTGCAGGAAGCAGTGCACCTTGCTTCCTGAGAAACAGAGCCAGTGACCAGTTAGTTTTGAGTATTGATGGGTGTATAATCCAATTAAAAGTTGTTCCGCCTCCAGGGAAAAAACCATATTTAAGAGAGATACACCTGAAAAAGCCCCTCTTTTCCTGTCCTGTTGCTGCGAGAGAAGCAAGTCCTGTGCTTCTCTCTCTGGTAAGGCTGGGCCCTTGCCCTTTCCCCCCCCTCCCCTCCTCAGAGCGGGGAGGGGGGGGAGGTTTGGAAGGGAGTTTGCAGCACCAGTGCAGCTGAACGTGGGGGAGGACCCGGCCTGAGATCTCCGGCTGCTGGGCAAAACATTTTAACTACAGCGGGCAGTGCCGGGCCGGCTCCCTCCGGGCCGGCTCCCTCCAGGCCGGGTCAACTTCGCAGAGCCCAGCCCTTGCTCTGGGCCGGGCAGAGGCCAGGCCGGCTCCCCCCAGGCCGGGCCAGCTTCGCAGAGCGAGGCTATTGAGACTCTTAACTGCTTCTGCAGCCCGGCTCAGACTTTTTAAACAACCCAAGAAAAATCATGGGACTGTCGCAGAGGCCCGAGAAAGAAATTAACCCTTTCGTTACCCAGATCAAACTTGCAGAAACTGATCTGCTCTTGCACAGATAGAAGAAGAGTGAGGACACTTACAAAAACACAGCATAGAGACTCAAAGTCAGTGAGAGAAGCAGAGCTGAAGCTTAGAGGGAAGGAGCATGAGGAGTGCTACAAAGTAAAAGCTGAAAATTCTTCTGTGAAACCATGATTGAGACCAAGCTAAAATATTCCCTGTAATATATGACAAATGGTCTAAGGGGGGATGTGACGTTCTACCTGCAGCCAGTGCAGCCAGTGAATCAAGGCACCTGTGTGAAGATAAGTAGATATTGAAATAATTGCAGCCTGATGAGAAATTTGAGCAGAGAAGAGAAGAAACTGTACTCCAGATCCCTTGCCCCGGGGAATGGTCAAAGGAAATTTACATTGCCAGTCATAGAAGAAGGGGATTTCTTTGCGGCAGTAGTAGAACAACTCATCCTTAAAAAAACACCCCATGAACTGTCATAACCCACCGTAGTAGCAGTGGGAAAGCTACTGGTGTGGGAGGGACGTTCCACAACAAGCAGAGATCTTTTTCTCCTGGGCGGCTGCTAGTTGTGAAGCTGAAAACCATAAGAACTGTATTTCTTGTGGAGAAGTCAACATAATAAAGCAGGAGAAAACTCCTCTCCCTAAATGACTGAAGAAAGACTAATTTAAAAGTAGTAAACTGACTGAAAGTCAAAGTGTTGTTTTTTGTATTGTCATTGAAAAAAATGGAGAGGTGGGAAGAGCAAAAGTGTTCTAACGAGTTTGTTCTGGTTCTTAATTTTTTTTCTTCCTTTTAAGTCTGTTAATAAACTTTCTTTATATTCTTTAAAGTTTGAGCCTGCTTTACCTACTCCTAATCCTTATCTCACAGCAAACTTAAATAAAATCTGGTAAGTGTGCTGACGTTTAACCAAAAAACTCAAGTGAACAAACTCAAACCACTACATAGGTCTAAATGGGCATTACACAGTGAATCCTTTTGAACTGCTCTTCACAGGGAGAAATCCTTTGACTGGAAGTGATTACTAAATCCATCCTACAGTATGCTTGTGTTGAAGTTTCTCTGTTTGGGCATGAAGTATTAAAACAGGTACAGATTTACACTTGCTAAATTTTAAACTTGGAGATGCTTATAGCAGCCTTTCCTTCCCATTAAAACTTCTGCCCTGCACCACCCAAAAATGCAGTCCTTTTCCCTTTCTCACCCTAAAATCTCAATACTGAGACTTCATGGTATGAGGACTTTTCACTAAGTAAGATCAGAGCTCTCCAACCTTTAGACACAAGTCTGCCCTCCTTTCCGACTATGGAAGAGTTTGGCTTACATGGATGTGCATGATCTAACATGATGTGAACATCAGGTTCCTGTTGGGTTAGTTGTTCTTTTGGGCAGGTAATTTAATATTAGCAAACACAGCTTTTTCTAATTTCAGAGTTCATATCCATCAGGCCCTTTCCTACAGCTGTGGGAAGGTCACTGCCAATTGAAAATCCATAGGAGCCTACTTATATGGGGCAATAGACAAGACTCGGGGACTAAGACGACAGTGCAAAGGCAGTGGTCTGGAAAGGGTTGTATTGAGTGGTGTTGCCAGATTCTGTCGGACTATGTGGAACTCTTCAGCTCATAGCTGTTGGCAATTCCAACAATTGGTGGTGTTTGTTTGGCTAAACAGAGAAAGAAATACATCCCAACTTATAAGAAAAATCTTAGGTTTCTTTTCCTGTCTTTCACATCTCACTATTTAGTTCAAAGATAAAGAACACCTCAGAAAATCCTGCATATTTCCTTGTTCAAATTTCACATGACACAGTGGCTTAATATTTGATCCTTAACAACAATTTGCCTACTCTTTTGTTACTCAGAATGCATGTGAAAAGAACAAAGAAATACACAGATAACGTTAGCCTGTTAATATTAACTTCTCTCACAGAGCAGCAATTCAGGAATTGCTGGATTGACATGGTTCTCACCAATAAAGACTTTGTGTTAGTGAGATAAGAAAATGACTGATCTATTCAAATTGTCCTCCTCGCCTTTAATAGGCTGCATAAGGTATGAAATACAAAATTCCCTGCAGAATCCTTATGTGATTTTGTGTACAGAACCAGTGACATATTAGAGGCTTTATCTTAACGTGAGCATGATTTCAGGTGCATTTCTTTATGACAAATTTTGAATAGGTTTGATCATAACAGTGAGAAATGTGAAAGACCTGTAAGGAGACCATGTCAATAAAGGGCTTGGTCACCAGATATGCTAGATATTTTTCTGTGCTTTCTGCTGGAATAGTTCAATACTTTGCAATGTAATTCAGCTTTCCCTTTAAAACCAAATACAAAGATTGCTTGCAATTCTTGTCAAACCCCATGTAAATACTGCTTTGCCCTTCTGCTGTGCCTCCCAGATCAAAAGCATCTGCAAGTATTTAATAAATATTTTTTCAGCCCCCTTGGAGGCTAGCTAATTAAATTGCATGGCTTTGGAGATATATGCAGAAACAGACTCTGAAGTTGAATAATGTGCCAGAGAAAAGGGCAGAAGTCTGCATTTCAGTTAAGAACAGAAGCCAAACCATGCAGCTACTAGCCATCCATTTTAAGTTATGTGATTGCCTCTCATCTCCTTTTGATTAGAGCTACTTTTTTTACCATATACACACGATAATATAATGAAACCTTCCTCAATGTGTATAATTTAGAAATGTTTCTTCCTTTATGCTTACATTAACACTTTTTCCTGGTATGGCTCCTTGGTGAAATGATTTTGACACTGCCTGTTCTGACTGCTCCCCAGATGCAGTCCCTAATAGTGGCTTTGGAGGAAAAGCAGCTTTGACCTTTTAGAAAACATGTGCTTCCAACTGAGCTCCTGTGACTGGATTGATTTATAATTGAGGCAATTCTGATTTTACGCTAGAATTCCACCACCTTTTTTTACACCAGAGTTTTACACCAGCTTTGCAATTTGCTGTCTTACAGGAGGGTGCTTCACACTTACTAAGGACTTAATTTAGTGGAGTACACTCCTTTCCCTGACAAGCACACGGGACTAGCAGTAGCAGTGTTGAACTGCTGGCTTTCCTGCGAGCAGCTCACGCGGCCTGGGATGCTTTCCCTAGGACTGTCCTGGGGAGCGCCAGCCCCAGTTCTGCACCACTGGGAACACTGAGTGGAGGAGGCCTCTCATAATCCTGTTGCAGGGAGGCTTGGATGACTTTTGGCTTTTGCTAGCTCACTCACAGCCCCTGAGAGGGCAGCTACCACAGCTTTCATCGCTGGATCTGGCAAGACTTGTGCTCCAGTGATGAAGCCAGGACACTGGTAACAAAATATTCTTTGCCAGCTTTTCTCCACAAGGAAGGAAGCAGATTGATCCTGCTCAGAGATAGCAACCCAGCATTTTATGTGGCAACCAGAGCTATTCTAAGCACAGAGGCTGTCAGATAGCAAATATTTAGATGAGGCATCACAAGAAATATGATGTGAAAGAATCCTACTGCTTTCTTATTAACACAGTATTCATCATTATCTGAACTCCAGCATAAGCTCAGGCACCAGTTGGCCATTGTGTTAATCATTTTTATGTCTCAGCTCCAGTCACAGGAAAAAAGGAGTTAAATAACTCAGTTTACAGCTACTAAAAATAAACTTGCAGGCTTGCTGGATTCCTCCACATTAAAATGTAAACAACTGTCAGCTCTGCTGGAAAAGCTAGTTTTGCCCTGCTAGTGACTTCCCCAGGAGAATTTCTGTGTTTTTTAAAAGTTTTATACTGAGGACTTGTTTCCATAATTGGGACTGGCCAGTTTTCTCTCAGAAATAATGAAAACTGAACTCTTTCCAATGAAAACAATTGCTACTAGGACTTTGGCACACAGACCACGTAGAGAACGGTGTGAGCTGTTTCAGTGGGGATTGCAGCCAATCATTTTCAAATTTGGGTGCCTCAAGAGAGGCAGTTTAATCCATATTTAGACACCTATATTGGAAGTGTCTGGTCCAGCTTCACTGCCAGCACCCACAGATCCTATGGGTGTCTTCCACTGTCTGTCAAATCCAGGATACTGGAAAGCAAATCTATGTCTTTTAGGGGTCTAAATTAAGAAACATCTTTTGGCATTACAAAAAAAATCTCAGGCCAAAATTTTAAATGCCTTGATCAAAATGTTCTTCTTATGTTGTTAACTGCTTTTTAAAACTAGTGTATTAAGCATGTCCTCATTGCTTTGGAGCACCACATGGCACTACTTGAGATGGACTGATGGAGAAATAGAAGTCCTGGGGTGACAAAACAGATAGAATATAATTGATTTGCTGCAAAATGGATTGACATGCTGCATTTAGTTTTGAGTTGGGGATCTTTGAATGGAAATATTCGGACTATATTATCAAAGTATGTTGAAATCATTGTGTAAATAATACCAGTGTTAACCAGTCAAAACATTCATCTGACTACCATATACTTCCCTACTATTTAAATTGGTTGGAGGATCCCTTTTCTGCATGGTTTAGACATTTGTTAGTCATGGATAACTGTTCTCTTAAAGAATGTCCACACGTCACACATAGTTCTTCAGATCTAGGAAGCAACCATGGTAAGTTGGTAACACTGTCCCGGGGGAGGGGGGAGGGGTGTGGAGTGGATGGAAGCTTCTGCTTTCACCAGGAGTGTCTTGGAAGTTCCGAAAGATAACTCTGGGCAATACAGCCGGGCATAAATGCATGAAAGAATAGGCAGAAAAAGCCAAAGCAAAAGGAGAGGTAATGTTTCTTCTCTTACTTTGAGAAGAGGTAAACAGCAACAGAACAGATGAAAGACTACAATATCCCTCAATATGCAATGTAGACCATCCTCCTATCAGTATATAATCACCCAGTAGAGGCTCTACTGGGTCTCCAGGGAATCTCTTCTAGTGCTTCCTTACCATTAGAAATTTATTCCTGCTATTAATTAGTTTATAGACTAAAACCTGTTCCTTTTTGTCCTTGGAGGATATGGAGAACAGTCCCCTAACTCTATGCAATAGCCTTTTAGGTACTTGCATCCTCCTTCAGTGATCTCCTCTTTATTTAAAGCACATGAATTAAATTTTTTTCTGTAAATCTTTGTCTCCTAGCTTCCAGTCTTTTTCTTTGTTCTCACATGAGATCTTTCCAATCAGGGGACAAAACTCTTCACAACTGGACAAAAGTCAAATCTGAACAAAAAAAAAAAAAAGCCCAACTCTATGTAAAAAGTTTCATGACTGAAATAAAGCTTGTTTGAAGAATTTTTCTTTTGAATCTGACACTAATTAGTTAATTTGATATTTGCTATTTCAGGCATTAGAAAAAATGATGATCAACTTTCAATACTTTCTGTAATGTGCTCCTTTCTGGACAGTGTCATGGCACCTCTTTTCCAGGCAGGGTAGTGCTGATCTACTTAAACATTCATCATGCTGAAACAGTTCTAAAACTTAGATCTTTCTCTGTACTTTTGTATTGTTCTCTGGACCTCTTTGTAAAAAGTCATCTTGCCCTTCCCATTGCCACCGTACACCTAGGTGGCTTTAAGTGAGAATTTATGTAGTCTGGCTATGAATTTATATAGTTCAGCCATTTCACGTTTGCATTCCATTAGAACTTGGGCAGGTGCCATCCAGTTCTGGTGGTTTGAGTATTCTGTCAATTTGTTCTATAATCTGTTCCACTAACACTTCAGTTTGTGACAGATTCTCTAACACCTCCTCTAAAAAGAAGAGTTTCAGCATGGAAACTTCCCTAAGTTTGTACATGGCAAATGCTTTTATGCCTGGCTTATCTGTTGGCTCTCACACTTCTCTGGCAAGCTTTCTGCTCCTGATGTGTTTGAAAAAGAATTTATTATTACTTTTTATGTCTTTGCAAGTTTTTTTCTCAAAGCCTAGTTTGGCATACAGTCGCCTTTAACCTGCCAGTGCTCGTGGCCTTGTCTGAGACCCTCAGTTGGACAGAGCCTCAGCTTTATGAAGGCAGCTGTTTTGCTCTTCAGAACTTCCCTGTACATTCAACCCAGGCCGGGTTGGAGGAGTCTTTGAGTAACCTGGTCTACTGGAAGGTGTTCCTGCCCACTGCGGGGAGCTTGGAACTAGAAGATCTTTAAGGCCCATTCCAACCCTAGGCCATTTTATGACTATGAGTCTATGATTCAGTTTAGCTATCCTAATTTTATTCTTTTAGGACAGGAGGCATACTGCCCTAAAATGATGAGAGCTTCTGAAACGGTGTCTTCAAATACATTATGTGTCACCTGCAAAAATGTCATACTCAGGCCACCCCATTTACCAAAAGTTAGAAGAATGATTTTGATTTAATCCCTAGAGGGTCCATCATCTCAAGGGGTGTTTTCTTTCATGTTTGATGCTTTTCTTCCATTCTTCTTTCTTTATTTTTTTCCCTAAAAAATGCCCCCTGTAGCATTTTCATAGAAAGCATCAGCAGCTGGTTTCCACTTCAGTTTATTTGAAGTCTTTATTCCCTCCTTGTACAGACTCCCTTTGTTTCTAAGCTATTTTGTTTTGGATTTTGGTGGGTTTGGGGGGATTTTTTTTTGTTTTCTTTGTTGGTGGTGGTGGTTTTGTTTAGTGGGGTTTTTTTGGTTGGGTTTGGTTGGGTTTAGTTTTGTCTGCTTGACTTTTTTTTGGTGGTGTTTTCTTTTTCCCCTTGTTCCCAGAAAATCAGACCCTATCTCATTTTCTCAACCATGCATTGCAGCTTTTCTTTTCTGCCTAAATTTGGCCCTCAGCATGGCAGGAAGATTTCAGAGACTGTGAATTTCGAACAGCCTGGTTTGCATGATTTAACTTTTGCTTCAGAATCACTCTCTTACTCCACTGCTGGTTTGAAAGTGCTAAGAGGTTAAATCTTCTACTTTACATATAGTCTTAGTCATCTGCTTTCCATATCAGGATATATGTGGTGAGGAGATTACAGAAATGTGCCTGCAGGCTCCTTCAATTCTTTTCATTGATGAACAGATTTTGGTTTAAAAAATTTGCTTATGCAGAGAAGAATTAGCTAAGGAATCCATCTCTGCTCTTTAATAGGGAGAGCACATTTTCTGAATTACACTATTTCTGTATATTTGTGCTGAAATCAGGCTTTAAATCTAAGATAACTAAATGAAGAGATAATAGCAGAATAGCACTAAATAGGGAATTCATCAAGGCAAACAGTCTACTGAAGCAAGAATTGTCCTTAGACCAGGAGACTTAAATATATCTCATATTGTACAGTTTTACTGTTGACCTTCCAATGCCCTTACTAAATATTTTCATTTAAATTACTTTGCAGTGATTACATCTATTTTTGTTCTTGTGTGTGTGTGTGTGTGTGTTCTATTTGTCAATAGTGTTTGTTATGTTAGTGTAGTTTGAATTATTTGGGGATTTTTCTTTTATTGTTTCTCTTTTTCAAAAGTTCTAAATTTTATTCCTTCTGTTTAGTACTTTCTAATTTCATTTCTGAAATTACGTCAAAAGTGAAACTGCCACAATTCAGCTTTGTAAACAAAGCTTGATGTAAAAATCCCTAAGTGTTCGCATATTTTTTTTAAATGGGAAATTATGAGTTCAAGTATACTCTTCATATACACAAACAGTTCACTTTGGCACACAAGCATATATTCTTAAATCTAAAATAACAGATTATGTTCAATGTATTAAGGTAGGACAATGTACTGAGGATGAGTATTCCAGAAATCTCCAACAATTTCGCTTTACTATGCTATCAGTGTTTATTTCAGGCAATCTTTTTCATTCTGAGCTTCTATTTTGAATACATTTCATGCTCTTTCAAATTTTCTGTGAGATTGCTATCTTTATGGTTCACAGGCTTCAGGAAAATAAAAATCCTTTGAAAATAGTTGTATCTTGATGAGGAGAAAAGGCATACTGAGAGTCACTGAACAATTACACATTTTCTGTCAAAATTCTCACACTAAGCCATGGAATAAACCCTTAAACACATATAAAAAATATAGTTTTTAGTATGCTTTTGTTCAGCTTGTCAGCAAAAATCTAATTTCCCAAAATGAAGAGCTGTTACGTTTGCAGTTTTGTGTTGGAAATCCCCTTTCATGGTTTTGGTAATGTGCAGTTCTATATTTGGCTGGAAACTCAAGTTGGATCAACATCTTTCTTCTAGAGAGCAAGAGCAGGAGCAAAGGGAAGGGAAAACCACTTTGTTGTCTTGCTTCTGAGTTCTTTAAGGAGTGGGACAAAGCTTTGATCCAGTGAAACTAGGCACAGTATATGTTTTCTCAAAATCTCACATCCTGGTAAACTTCAAAAATAGCATCATATTCACACATGTCATAGAGCATCCCACCATTTCAATGCTCTTTCTTCATGTCACACCTGGGACAGAATCTTACACCAGAGGCAACTCCCAGTTCCTCTTGTTCACAGGAATTCATTAAAAGGAGGGATCAATGAGAGGGAAAACACAGTAATATTTCCTTGTCTAGCAGATAGTTCATATTGTGCCACTTTGTTCATTACAAAAGGTTAATTCCCACTGAATGACAATAACAAGTTCTGCATTACATTGCACACATGTATGTGCTGTATTTTTTAAAAGAAGAATTATCCATGTAGACAAGGTGATCTATGATTATAAATCACTGTGTCTGCTCTGATGAAAATCAACACGTTATCATAAGCAGCAGTTTCACCTAAGCATAATTTCATCAAGAGTTGGAAGACTCTTTCTGGCAACAGCAAACACTCTTCCAGGTGCATCAGCTTTCTCTTCTCAGTTAGAGCTGGTTCAGTACAGCACACTGGATACAGACAGTAACCACAACCAGCCATCTCTGCCTTTAAATGAGGTGTTCCAGGTTCAAATCCTCATCAACACAAATAATTGCACTCACCACAGAAATCAGCTTGAAAATCAGCTTAATGCACCTGAGAGAGTGTGTTTGTAAGAGAAACCCCAGGACTGCAGGTCCAGCTGCTCATACTTTTTGTCAGTTCGTGTTCTGTATCTTCACAAAAGAAGTTGACCTCAATATTTTGCTGGTATTTTTATGAGCATTATTTTCCTTTAAATGTTAATGAAAAAAATATTTCCAATGCTCCATATACTGAGTCCCCTGTGTCCTGCAAAATTTGATTGTTCAATGGAGAGTAATCATCAAAGTTTTTTCTTGAAGAAAAATGATTTGTGAACCAGCCTTGCAATCTGTTCTTTCTTTCATACAACTGCCACAGATGATCTTTATCTATGTAATTTAAAAAGAAAATTCAAAATGAAATTGAAAATGCTAACATATCAAGCTTTTAAAACTCGTTAAAAATTCAAAACAATTTTAACAGAAACCATTGAGACTAATAGAGAGCAGCCCAGAGGGCACAAGGAGTCTCCCACTGGCTGGACATCTCTGCAAAAAGAAAAAGGAAAGGCAGTTTGTCTCTCTGAAATGTACAGCCAGAACAGACCTCCTAGACATAAGGAGTTACAGATTTTGGCAGGTTGCTCTGAGCCACTTTATTATGCTAGTATAGTTGAGTACAGCGCTGTAATTTCTGCAGAGCAGGCTGCTTCTGCCACTCTATTTGAGATTTTCCACCCAAACATGACAAAGATAATAGGAGTAAAATAGGGTAATTATTCATGTAGGTAACTTAGTAATACAGTAATATAGGCCATAGAAAACATGAAAAGAATATGTAACTAATCAGGTCAGAGGTTCATAATGAGAAGCCATTGCTGGACAAAGAATGGTCAGCTCATTTAGAATAAAGTAGCATTAACAAGGAACACACTGATTCAAGGCTCAAGTGAAAATGAGGTCCAAAGAAGAATAAAATAATCTTGAGTCCTCAGTCTACTCAAACTCTCAATGACACTAGAATTTTTCTCTCAGTTCTTGGAGTGCAACTGCTCATAGCGTTAAAAACAAGAATAAATTGAAATGGCTTCCCCCTGAATACTCAGTTTGTATGATGCCAGTCAGCCAACGATGCAGACACTGATGGGTTTGTTTTGTGCCATTTCAAACACTTTTAGTTCATATGATGTGGCTACTGTTCTTCTTAGGGCTTGCTTAAGTTTCAAACCATAGTTTCAAACATGAGCTTACCCTCAGTGAGAATAGAACCAAGGGCATTTAGTCCAAAGGGCTGAGGTGTGCATTTGGTGCAGAAAGTTTTCCTTGGTTGTGAAACCAAGTTGTAGAACAGAGAACCACTGAAAGTGGCCTGGCCTCACGTCACACTCTCTCCCTGGGAAGGTTCTGAACACGTGAACTTAGAGTGAAATTTAATTGTAATGAGATAGAGAAGAATTTTATTCCGACTACAGAATGCCCTTTAAACCATCTATTCATTTGTGCCTTCTTGTCTTCTATTTATTCCCAAATGTGGAGATTAGGTAACAGATTGCATTGCCATGTGAAACTGAAAATGCAAATAATCTGCATTTTTTAACACTTTTGTATGAAAGTTCCATAAAATGAGAGTGTGAATTGTGATTTATGTTTGTATTGAAGCTAAGTGGGATCCCAGTTTGGGAAAAGTAGAAAATAATTCCTCTAAAATTCCTCCTGCAAAATGTACATAAATGTTAAACTAATGTGGTAATATAATTAGGTGATATTTTAAACTATCCTGCACAAACACTTTCACTTTGTGTTTGCATCTAGATACAAGGTATGTCTATTTTGGCTCATGAAGTTGCAGCTCAAATATAACAGAATTTCAGGTACCTAGTTTAAGTGAGACAGTGACTGCAGTTAATGAAGCTATAAATGTCTACTGAATAATCACACAGAAAAACCTCTATATGCAAGCCAAATACCATAAAATTTCACTATTATCTTATGAAATAAATGAGACACTTTTGGAACAGAACATTAGTTCCCTGTCATCTTCAATTCCAGTAGAAGTTTGTGTAATATTTTTTTAAAAAATACTCAAGTGTAACATCCACTTAACGGTCTTTGTTATGTGTTCAGAAAACGTGCAAATATAGGTTATCATTAAGTTTATATCTATTTGAAATTAATTCTGTGAAGGACAATCAGAAATGGAAAACAATCAAAAATCTTATTTTTATCTTAATCATCCATTAGTTTGTATCACTGTAGCCATCTGTATGTGTTCAAGATTTTGACACATCTGATGATAATATTTTTGCTGAATGCATAATGAAAGCATGTATCATCAGGCAAGCAACAGTCATTTCTGAATACATGCCAGAAGAATCCTGTCCACGGGAAAGAGCAAGAAAATCCTTGCTGCCTTTTCCTTTGAGGACAAAAAAATTATTTTTTTTTTAATAGAAAATTCATTGGGATGACTGTCCCACAAGGAGACCAAACAGCAGCAGAGGAGAATTGGAGTGCTATGGCAAGTCAGCATTCGTGGGAGGATCAGCCATGGTTGTTGAGAATGAACAGTAGCCCTCAATGTAAATTTGACTTCTTGCACAGCTCCTAGCATCCTCAAGGCAAACTGGTGAGCAAGGCAAGTGTGAGGCAATTGTTAGCCCTTGATACAGCAAATGTAAAACCCTTATATAGAGTTAAAAGATGGGCTTGTTTTGAGAGCAAATGATCTGTTCTGAGAAGCAGAAAAGCAAGTTACTTCTTGGTTTATGACTTTGAATAACCTCTTTCCCTTTAATTAAACTTGCACCTAGAAAGTCACTATGTATTTAACCTTCCTAATAACACCATATGTAGGAGTGTATACTTACTTGACATAAAAAAATTCTCCTCCTCTACTACCCACACAAAAAGAGTTACTGATGATCATTTTAATCTTTAGATACTGTTTAGAAAAGTAAGGAGGAAAAAAGTTTCATAATAGATTAACCTTCACATCTTGTCTGAAGTAGGAGTCCTGTAGAAATGAATAATTGGCAGCTTCTGGCTCTTTCAAATTCATGAAGCCTTCCCACATTTCATAGCTTCAAAAATCCTGTTTATTTGATGTAAATTAATACTCACATTTCTTCCAATGAAGTCCATTTGCCATTAAGGTAGGAAAGTAAATTCAAAGTATAGCTATATTTTTTTGCATCTGTATGTCATGAAGACTAATATATCTAAAATGCTCTGAGAACCACACAGACCCTACAAACTAAGATGAGAGGGAGACAGACCTCAGAGAACACAAGCAATATGGAGAACATTTTTACCTTCCACTCTACGCTAGCCCTCTAGAGCTGAAAGCACTCACCTACATTTTACATTAGACACTGTTTCAGTGGGCAGTGTTGGTTTTAAACAAAAATTATAAAGACTCAAAAGCAGGAAGTTAATTTTAGTTAGTTCCATCAGGACACAGTTAACCCATGTGCTTGGTGTTGTCCTTATTATGGAGTATGTGCAAGCAGAAGTTCTTTACTTTTAGCAGAGGCAAGAATTAGGCTCCTACTTTTCATTGAGTTTGACCACACTGAGATTTTTCTGGGTTTCAAACTAAGCAAAAACTGATTTCTCTTTCCAGTCATACCAGAAAGGAAAGAAGCCAGCTTTGTCTTGCTGCTCTAAAAACACCAAGGAGATATATCTGTATTTTAAGCGTGTATGAAAAGGAGAGCACAGAATTTGAAGCAGCCCTTTGACACATCAATATATCCCATCAAATCAAGATACTTCGTTTTCCCTTTTACTCCAATTCAGTGAAAAAAAGCCAGAGTGATCTTTGCAGCTGCTACTTTTCAACAGACATACTCAGAGATACACATCCAACAATATGTCCTGGAAACTTTTAAATGTTCTGAAGTGTTGTAAAGGAATAAATCACACAGTAATAAATCCATTGTACCATATTTGGAGACAAGGTCTGTGAATATACACTGCTATTTAAAGGAATAGAGGAATCCTGGAAACACTTTCTATTACTCCTTTTCTTTCCTAAAATTTTAAAATTAGTACACAGTCTGCCAGTAGAATATGCTTTTTTATCTTTTGGGGTTTTTGCATCTATCTTGGGTTATCTTAGGATAACCAAAAAAAAAAGCTCTACTTTGCCATCAACTGCAAAGGAGTATAAATATAAATAGGATATAAATAGGCTTACAGCAATAATTTTGAGAAAAATATTTGGATATCTTATAACAAATTTTAAAAAGTAAATAGATATCCAGTTGTATACTTTCAACCAGAAAATGCAAGTCTTCGAAGTTTCCTACTGTATGAGACCTCACATAAGTAAATACAAAATCTAAAAAAAAAAAGAATCCCAGAAATTTAATTCTAAAACAACAGAATTTTTTACATAATAATGCTACTACCATTGCCTCCTTGCCTCAGCAAGGAATTATATCACAGGCAACAGTTTCAAGTGCCATGAATCTTAAGTCATATTTTCTTTATGTCCCAGTTCTGTCTATGAAATAGGGAACAATAACACTTTATTCTCTCACAGAGGGGCGATGAAGAAAAGCATAGTAAGAGCTGTGAATGATTTCCAGGTAGATCACTATAATTTTCTGACTAAATATGAAATTTAGCAAGATATATGCCTCTCTGATAGGAAAATTGATTTATTTGTATGAAGAGAAAACAAGTTTCTTATTCTCACATCCTTTCCACTGAATATTTTACTTAAGTTCTTCTGTAACAGTTATTGCAGTGATAAATTACCAAGGCTAGTCTGACCTGCCTTCTTCACCTCCAGTCAGAGGTGTAGTCTTCCCTGTTTTGGTAATTTAGGTGGGAAGGTTACAGTAACCTCAAGAGCCTCACATTTAGTGTGCTCACGTAGGGAACAGTTCCAGGCTGAAATCCCTTTCCTGAACGTTCCAGTTCTACACTTGACATAAATGGAT
Source organism: Orthonyx spaldingii (assembly GCA_013397795.1). Classification (NCBI taxonomy): domain Eukaryota; kingdom Metazoa; phylum Chordata; class Aves; order Passeriformes; family Orthonychidae; genus Orthonyx; species Orthonyx spaldingii. Next base: position 598,898 of record VZTJ01004171.1, on the reverse strand, counting down.
CCTGTGGCAAGCCACTGCCATGGCTGACCCCAAGGTGAAGTTTGTCACATCAATTTGAGAGGCATTTTGAGGGCAATTACTTACAGCAGAGCTAGCCAACTATCACACAGAGACAGGGAAGGAGAAAGCACTTGGAAGGTTTGCTTGGGTAATGACATGTACATCATGTTGTCATTGACTTAACTAACTGTATGAATGGCTAAAGTATAATCTCCATCTCTGCTTTTTTTTTAAAGGAATACATGAGAAACAAATCAGCACAGAATCACAGTTAAAATCTGCAAGTCACTGTAGCTAAATACTATATATAGGCAGCCTTTCCTTCAGGAATAAGTGAAGAAATGTCGTTATTTCAGCTGTGGCTGTGTGGGCAGGCAGAAACAATTGAAAAGTGCTGGAGCAGAGATCTTTAAGTGGTCTAGGAAAAAAAACCTATCTGAGTAGGCTATTCTTTTAATGTCCAATTCTCTACATCATTGATGCTCCAGTAGCACACTCTTTTTTGCAGTTCTGCTTTAGTCTTTGTTCACTTTCTGAAATCAGATAAATACCAGCACAGCGAGGAGACAGTACCGTCTATGCGTGATACAACAGTGAGAACTTTCCTCTAAGTGTCATGAGAATTCCGTGCAGTGCTGCTCAGTCTCTCTCATGGCCTCATCACAGAAATACCAAGTAGCTTGTTGGAAGGGATCCTTCTGCTGTGGGTGAGAGTTTGTAAACCCTAAGTTTTTTTACGATATTGGATGCAGAAGGGCTAAAATACCAACGGAACTGGTGAAGCTCTGTCTCATTCCAGCTCGCTCTTCTCTAATAGGCCCTGATGTTTGTGTTAGTTCCATTTCCAAGCTACATGCTGCCAAATGACAAGAAAGAAATCAGATCATCTATGAGTCAGTCTGTCTACTCCTTTCAGCTGGCCAAATGGGGCAACAGAGGTGTAGCACTCAGATTGATATTTAGCTGGGTTTTAGTCTGCTCTTAAACAGACAGAATAGAAGAGAGAGAAATATGTGACATTGCTTGTTGTTCTCTGTATTTATATAGGACAGATCAAATTCCCCCATCTGTAAAAACAATGTGCAAATACACAGCTCGATAGCATCTGTACTTGAGATAGACACATGACAGTATTTCCCTGTCAGACACACTAAGTGATTATTAGTTTGCCCAGTTCAAATTGGGTGAGAGGTATTCTGAAAATAGACTAAGAACTAATGAAGACAGAGTTTTGTGAGAAAATTACTTCCTCACCCTAAAGCTCACTAGCTACTATTGCTCTGAAGCAGTAAGCAAAGGTGCAAAGTTGGTTACTTTTCTGGCATCTGTTAGGATAAATACTAAAAAGGAATAATAGTTGTTCTCAAAGTTAGGAAATAGGAAAGTAAGAGGAATTATTTTCTTACAAATGAAATTGAAACTCAAGAGCTAAATTCTGGCCACGCTCCAGTTGGTAGAAGTGGGAAATGAGTGGCAAAGATCATGAGAAATGTAATTTTTATTTGAAAAGACTGAGTCTCTTATCTTTAACACATTTACCAGCAAATAGAAGAAACAGAATAAGAAACGGAATAAGTCCATCACTTTCAAGAAAACAGATTTTAAAATTATTAAAAGGGTGGAAAAAATGCATCTTTTTTATTTCTCAGCCCTTCTAATGTCAATACATACTAGACTAACATTATTTCTATAGATTTAATGTGAAACTTCTGCCAGACAAAGCATACTCTTTGACTCTGCAACAGGCAATTTAGAAACAACACAAACCACAGGGGAGAGCTGTATGGCATAGCCAGTGATTTAAGTATATAAGAGTTTTGACTAAAGCAAACATTTTCGGGTTAGGCAACAGATAAATGGTCAAATATCACAGAAAATAACAAATATTTATACTATTTAAATAATATGTCTGGTGAGTCAGTTAGAAATTAAACTTAGAGATGGGTTGCTAAAAAAACACACCCTGAAATAAAAGACTGTAAGTAATTTGTATTTGGACAGTGAATAAGGAATAAACACCTCATACCGCAGTAGTAATTGTGGCTTCTATCATATGTGCTGAAGACACATCAGAAGAAGGGATAGAAAAGTCTCCAGTCAATTCCACGGGTGCAAAACAGACAAGAGTAGAAGCAGAGCCTCCACAGAATGTTCTGGAGCAGTTTATCTTCCCTGGAGGTGTGCAGTGTCAGGATGACCTGTTGATTGTTTGTTAGACATTGTCAAGGGTAAGCAGAGGCTCCACTTTTTTTGATTAAATATTAGCTAGTGGAAGGTCTAGAAATTCATATCAAACAATGCAACTGATTTCATAAATGCTATGGAGAATGAAGGGCTTAACCAGCAGTCTTAATGGCTGTGCTGCATTTAGAGAAAATGCTCTCGCATATATACAAGTGTAAATAGGAAAGAAAATCTGGTTTGACTGATTTTTAGTAATTGTTCCCAAATTGCAAAGCTGTACCCTAAAAGACACAGTCAGTAATAACATTGCTATAATAATTATATCCATAAAAAATTAATATGTCTGGCAAATTTGTTCCAGTGGAGTTGAACTGGTGAAAACACCACTTGTGATCAGGTATATAGCAAAATCTGACCACTACACAAAGCATTTTAGTTGCAGAGACAGACAAAATGAAGCAGGTCTCCTTGAATTATCTTAACCATTGTATAGCTGTCAACTCCCATATGGATTTGACAGATTACAGTGTTATGGGATCTTAAATGATTTGAGATTAAAAAATATGTTCAGATGTATGTACCATGAGGTCCCCTTTCCCATCTACACAGCTGGATGATATTTCCCAGTACAAAAGAAAGCTTCATTAGACAACATTTTATAACTAGAATTGGGAACAGAGGCAGAAGATTCTGACCAAACACAGGGAAAATTTTATTACCAGAAGGATGCTCAAGCACTGGAGCAGGTTTCCTGCTCAGTAAGGCTGTGGCAATTCTGTCCTCAGAGACCCTGGAACCAAATTGGACAAAGTCCTGAGCAGCTGACTCTGAATTCAGACTTCATCTGGTTTTGAACAAGGGAGTGAATACTTGAGCAAGGGGCCCAGTGATTCTATGGCCTACTGGTTACTGTGGAGTGTCTTCCTGAACAAAAGACTTCAATATAGAAACACGCAACTTAAATAGATGAGAACTTGAAACCTGCTCTTCTGTCAAGCTGATACTTTCTTCTTTCATTGCTCTAGAATATTACTCATTTAACAGAGTTCTGCTATGTCAAAGTCTTCTCAATGTCACTCATCCACCATACCTTCTACAGCTTCTCTGATTGTGAACACAGGGTCCAGTGGGATGTTCCCACTACTGCACAGTACACAGAAATCTGGCTAGGTTTTTTTCTGTTGTTCTTCTGTAAAAGCCTGGTTTTGAAGACAAAGTTATCAGCAATGTTACTTTATCTCTGACTGTACCAGGATGCACATTAAAGGCACATGCACAGGAGGAAGCAGCATGATATATATGAGCATGGGTTTTTATCGTTCACTGCACTTTATCGCCTCAAAAAATCCTCTCCCTGTCCTAAATGTTCATCATAATAACTAAGAACTGGAGACTGAATTGCTTTCCAGCTTTAATAATGAATCCGCAAGTGAAGGAAAAAGGTTTTGTCTGCAGTTTCTGGATTTTTTTTAATAGCAAAAATTGCTTCACATAATTCATTTATGTAAATATTCCCATGGAGTAACTGCGTCAAACTCCTTGACAACTTAGAACTGCTACGCTTGTGTTACTGTAAAGCCTCCTGATGCCTGATGGCTTTGGCAGAAATCTAGTAAACAGACATAACTCAATTACAGGAGTTTTAATACAAAATTGAATTATTCTATTCATAACACTGCTGTTCTGACTGTTTATTAAACTGTCCTGCTTTCCTTATGTGTTGATTAAATGGAAGTCAAACTGTTAAAAAAATAATTTGATGATATTATGCTGAGTTTTCTGCTGATATAAATTGGCACAGTAGCAAGTTTTGCCTAGTAGTTTCAGTAGAGCAGCAGAAATTTAACAATCATGCTTTATAGCCTAGGCAACTTATAGCAATTGAGCATAAACTTGAGAAACTAATCAACAGACTGACGAACCCAAGTGTCTCTGGTCTGTTTCCTTTCTTTTGTTTTGCTGCCTTTATTTTTTTAAAATTCTACTTACTTTATTTCTAAAAATAAATGTTGCTGTAGAAGCAACTCCAAAAAGCAAATGAGTGGAAAAATTTTGTAGTGCTGCTAGCACTTCTTCTGTGCTTTGGGAATCTCTGATATGAACAAGATAATAATTAAGATAATCTCAGACAATACAGGCATTTTCAACAAGAGTAGGCAATAATTTCTAGGCTAGATTCAAGTGTGGTTTTTATGTTAGAAAGCTTGCAAAACTTAAGTTTTGTTGCTTGTTAAGTTTGAAATCTAATAAGACTTTTTCAAAATCAATCTGGTTTCAGCATTTTTCAAAGCTATATCTAACACAAGGTTCCACACTTTTTGCTATTTGATTCTACTATTGTATATGATGAAACTTTAAAGCAAGAAACCAGGCAAGATGTATCATGGTTTGTGAACACAGTCCTCTGACACAGAGCAGAATAAACTGACTGCCTATCACAAGGCACCTACTTGCTAGTTGGAGCCAAATTCCTAAGCCCTCAGTACTGGAAGAAAAAGGGAACAAGAGAGAAGAAATTGAACAGTTAAGTCCCAGGACTGATGCTGGAAATGCACAAGAAGTGGGGGAAATTGATGCTCTTTCTGTTACAATGGGTTTCTCTATCAAAAGGAAGGGCAAAAGGTGGTGCAATTCCTAAGACTGAGGAGTTCTAAATTTATGCAGTTGCTTTCCATAGTTCATCGACTTCATGGATGACTGCAGGTGTTTTCTTCTGCCTTTCATACAGAAATGAAACACGTAGGCAGCATGTTTTGAAGCAAGGGAAGCAAAGGAAAGTGACTCCACAGAAGAGTTTGACTAACCTAACATCAAAGAACCAACTTCGTAATTTTGCAGTTTCCCTGATGGGTGGGTGGTGCACAGCACAACATGCTTCAAAACAAGGCTCCTAGGAAGGAAGTTAATCCATGGGCTACACTGGGGAGGTCAGCCCTGTGGTGTGTTCCAGAGGCCTTTACCTTTATTTGTCTGCACAGGCAGCAGGCTGACAGGCACTGTTGCATCCTTTCAGTCTGCACACCCCTTAACCACAGAAAACTGGGCATACAGAATGGGGAAGGAAAGGATGGGTCTCCATACCAGAATGTCACTTTCAATACAGTTTAGAAGCACAGATGTATTGTACACTGGGGAAAAAGAAGGAGTCTTCCCAGGTCTTATGATTTTGGTATAACTGTAGAAGACTCCATATTCCTCTTTCATAAATAGTCAGGTTTATCAAACCAAAATAAATGTCCCTGTTCAGACTGAAGATCATGGGTAGCCTCCAAGGAGATAAAAGGGATCAGAATATGCAAAAATGGAGATCTAAGAAAGAAAGCTATGTGGGGTCTCAAATAATATTCAACAAATGGAATATTTTACATGTCCATATGCCAAGAAAATGACACCTTCTTAGTACTTCTGTTGGGAGATATGAGATTTTGTCAAAAGCTGTTAAAAGCTTTTTTAATTGAAATTGAGAGGAGATAGTTGGAGTACTACCTAGGATGCTACTGAATATTCCAGGGTTCTGAAATGAGAAAAAAATCCAGTTATGGGTGATGGCTGGTAAATTCAGAAATTACACAAAATCAAAATGTAACTTACATCAAGCCTTTGATTTTTAATTGTTCATAGTGACCTAAACTTGTTTACATTTGTTCTTAGGCAGAAAAAATTCCATCCTGAGCAGAGAGACAAATGAGAGTTAAGATATTCTGGCTTGTTCTTGAAAGGCAGGCCAAATTAAGCATATCTTGTATAATATAGGAAAAAAAAACAAACAGAAAGCTACAAGATCAAAGAGTTTGCAGATGAGCATAGAACAGAAAAAACATACAACAGATAAAACATACATATCTGCAGCAGAGAAATAAGAAAGAAAAGAAGGTAAATTAAAGTGGGGAGGAAAGTCACATACTATTACACCAGCTGTCTTTTGGTGACTCCTAAAAAACCCCATTTCAGTGAGAAGGTCAAACTTTGAGCGAGTGGTAGTGACAGGGAAAGTAATGGGTCTGTCACAAGCACCTATTAACCTTGAGACCTAATACTGCTTCGCACAAATAATGGACACAAAAACAAGCATAAGGAAAGTTTATGGATTTCAAAATGCCCTGAATTATAAAAGCATAATAGGTCTGAGGGTAATCATTAAGGCATCACTTAACATATTTATGTTTCATTCAGTTGATACAGATTTAGTTGAATTTGAATTTGATTCTATTTTGATCCACTTTGAACATCAGCATGATTCTAAGGTTGTTCCAAAGACAGATCTACCGATGATCTAAAATGGAATTGTCTTTCAATGCTAAAGGGGAATAACTATTTTTGAACCATATTTGTATGGTCAGCCTTCAATGTAATTTCCAGCATTGACTCCCAAGTCTGCTCTGCACATTACTGTAAAATTTCAGACTAATGGCCATGCTAGCTCTAAGAAATTGTTTTCTGTTGATTCATACTTTTGTTGAACACACTGTTGTATGCAATAGATTGTACCCTGAATTTTTTAAAGTTTTTCTGATTCAAAGCTGATATGCTTAAGGAAACTAGACAGAAAAAATGACATAATAATGATTAAAGCTCTATTGGTAATCTATTTTCTGTTACTACTAATAGAAATGTGAAAGCACTTACACAGAAAATGAACAATTCCAAGAATTAGACTATGAATAGCCTAGATATCACTGGAAATGGATTTGGAACTATGGCAAAGCAGCAGTAATCCTGCCTTCACAGCCCAAATGGAAACATAATTATTCTGTTGCTGAATATTTGAAACACAGTGACTCTATAATTTGTTTGGAACAAACATCATTGGCTTAGGCAACATAATTCTCTTAATCTCAGTCTTCACACAAATCAGATCTACCCTGCCCTCAGGGATTTTTAGAGACTTTGAACAATGAGTGATATTGACATATTCCTAAATATTCCTCTCAGATACTTGTTAAATTATTGATGTCTGTCAACTCAGTGATTATTTGAAAGAGGGATATTGACATAATGGAATTAAACTCTAAAGCAGGTTGTTTGACATCTGTGTCAACAAAATACAAGTAACAAAAAAAATCAAGAGAAACAGAATGGGTTTTTAAGCATGGTCTGAACCACAGCCTGAACAATGAGACAGATCAATTTAGGATTTAAAAGGAAATTAATATTTTCTGAATAGCTCCCATTGCTCTCAAGGCAGTTGACTGCCATCAACTTCTCCAACAATTAGGTTATTTTGAGATAATTTCAGAATATATTTACAGGGATAATAATGGAATACTCAATTTTTCCATTGGTGAAATAATACTTGTCTCACAGGACAATCTGACCATGATAATAATTTTCTTTTACTTCTCAGTTACATGCTTATATAGAACACTGAAGACAATTACTTTTACAATGAATCTTCATTTTCCTACAGACACCTGACTGGGAACTTGTATACAGAGGAGCTGCAGAGATCTTGTGAAAGATGTAACACTAAGGCAGTTTATTTCAACTGGTGCACGTTTGTCTGTAAACATTTCTTAGTTTTGTTACAAAAAAGATAACAAAATTCTCTTGCATCCCAGACGGAAACAACATCACGCCAAGTACTTGCTGATTGTGTACAAACACAAAAGATCCAACTACAAATAGACTGATTTCTGCCAGCTTACAGAATACAGAACTTACAGGGATCTTCCACCAGTCTCACAAACTATTTAAAAGTTGAACATTTAACCTTAATGTTAAATAACCTTAATGTTTATTTTAGTGTTAGCTTGCAGCTTTCTTAGGGACAGTCTCCCTTCAAACCTGTAGCTAAATGAAGGCCCATGATTCTCCTGTGCAGCACATGGGGCATTAGGTATGCCAGAAAGACACTTTTATTTGCAGTCACATTCAGCACTTCCACTGGCTGGAAGGAGTCCGATAGATCACTCCACCCTATCCCAAGGACTGTGGGGACACAGCTCAGTTCCCTTGGAGACGGTACTGCAGAGCTCTCCCCCAGGTGTTGTTGCCCTTTGAAGGGTGATGTTAGAGCCTCAGCAGACAGTCTCATACCACCGAAGGAAGAGGACATTCCTGTAATGTGCCAGAAGAACACTTTAGTCCATGATGTAGATTCTTCAAAGATTAAAGCTTACTTTCCTTTCTAAAGACTAATCTGTTTTCTTTAGATATGTTATTTATAAGTTTACAAATTTTAGGAAGAGATCGCTGCTAGGAAAAATAACAGCCTTTTCCAGCTTCAGCCATTTAGTGGGCAGGAAGTGCCAAAAAATACTGAGTGTAGCAGAATGGAGACATGGTCAGCCCCCTCTTTTTCACAACCCTTCAAAACTTATTTTAAAAAATCAAGATCTACAGGTCAATCAAACATTCTTTGTAAACAAGTACTCTGTGGCAGATTTTAAAATATACTTGGGTCCTGCATATGTAAAGAGATACTTTGCTCTTTTGTTAATGCCACAGGAGTTGTGAGTAAGCCCAGGTGCTCTACCAAACACCAGATGCAGAGTTCATATGCATGCCCTAAGGTGCACAGGGTGCAGTGAGACTGGAGTTATGCTGGGTTTCCCTTACTTCACCCTCCTTCATGTCTGTGTTTCCACATGAGAAAGATAGCAAGTCATGAGAGGTACACAAGGCCCAACCCACAGCTGAAGTCACCACATTCTGAAAAAGTCTAGTATTACAGTATTTTTTGGACATCTCTGCTTGTCTGCTTCTGAAAGATGTAAAATATTTGGCAACAGGATTTTTCAATCCTGGTCATGTAACATTATATAGAAAAGGAGGTTAATGTTGCATAGAAAATGAAAAAAACTCATTTTTTGGAATGAATTCATTTTTTGCTTCTCCAGTGATTTATAAACATCTGCTCCCTGTATTTGCCATCTTGTTGCTTACTGCTTAAGTAGGTACTTATTCAATTAATGCACCATGCGTAAAGTTTTAGATACATTAATATATGTTAATCTTACATTATGTTGGACTAGTTTACCTAAAAATATGTGCCATTGATTCTGGCAACTATGGTGTCAATACGTACTGTGTGGTACATAATTCAAGCAAGAAGTAGCCCCACTTCCTATTCTTTTGTTCCAATGTACAATGTACAGTGCCCAAATTTACTGCATTTGTGTGTAAATAGATACTCCCTTACATAGGGTATCCGTCCATTTACACATGAAATATATGACTTTCCAGAATACTGAAGTATTCCCTCAATCTGAATTGAATTATTAACAAACACACAACCAATTTATTGGTCACTCAAGCTATCTGGGTGGCTATACATGTTATATGAGTCCAATATATGTTACATGAGCAATACTACTTTTCCCACTTTTACCCATTTCCATGATCAACACTCATGCACAAGTGCACTCTCAATAGTGATTAACAGTAGCTATTGTAAGGATTGTCTCATGTTGGAGCAGTTCATGGAGAACTGTCTGCTGTGGGAGGGACACCTCCCTGGAGCAGGGGAAGGATTCCTCTCCCTGAGGAGCTGCAGAAACAACATGTGATGAACTGACCATAATCCCTATTCCCCATCTCCGTGAGCCACTATGGGGAAGGAGGTAGAGCTGGGTAGGAGGAAGGAGTGACAGGTTTTAGATTTGTTCTACTTCTCATTATCCTGCTCTTTGATTGGTAATAAGGGCAATTAATTTCCCCAAGTCTAATCTGTTTTGCCCATTATGATAATCGATGAGTGATCTCTGGCTGTCCTCGTCTTAACTCATGAGCCTTTTGTTTTATTTTCTCTTCCTTGTCCAGGTGTGGAAGGTATATGGCATCCAGACAGGGTAAACCCAATACACACTTCTACTTTTTGCTCTCTTCCTGAATATTTGTTTATTGCTAGTACTGATGATCAAGCACTAGTAATTTCTATAACTTTCAGCTCCACATTTAGAGTCAGAACTTTGCAACTCTCTAATAAGAAAGCAGAAACAGAAACTAAGAAGTTGGTGCTTTACCCAGATAATATTCAGCCTTTTCATCAGTATTTCCTCTGCCAGCCTGTATTTTACAACTTTCCTTTGGATTTCTGCATTTATCCTGAGTTGCAGCAAAAGTATGTGTGAAATATGGGAACGTAGTCCATGGGTATTTATGTAGTTAACTGACTAAAGAAAAGAGCCAAGCCATAGCTCCTTTTCACAGTGTTCTGCCCAAACTTCCAAGCTAGCTGCAGTATCAAGAACCAAGGCTTTCACATTTAACTCTACTTTTCATAGACTTTGAATATCATCCGTCCTGTCAAAGACAGCAACTTGCATTTTTTCACTGAATTTCATTATTCTGAATGTATAACTTGGTAAAATGCCAATTTTCTGCTCAAGTTTGGCTGCAGTACAGTGCAATTACTTTTGTAAAGGTATTACACACTGAACTCCTTTCATTTTAGTACAAAGATGTGCACATGCTGTGCACATGAGGTGACAGTGTAACATGTTGGAACAAATCTGAAAGGACTCATTCAATATGAAGATGAGTATTAACTTTCCTGTCCCTGACCATTTAAGATTTTTCTATGAAGCAGAACAATTGTTCTCAAAGACAGAATCTTGTAAGAACCAAGTTCTCTCATGCTGGTCATGACCATAGTTTTTTCTATCGACAGATACAACAGAGGTCTATTTTTACTTGATGGAAGGATGCAAAAGGTACTTTCTTGCCTTCTTTTAGCTGTAAAACTCACACACACAATTCAGCTGTAAAGTTTGCTGATGATGATAATTTTAGAACATATACCCCTCAAGGACAGTAAAACAATGCCGTTTTTTGAAACCCATTTCCAGTGACATTCTCCAGTACTGATACTTCCTCGCTTTTTTTTTTTTTTTTGCTTTTTTTTAAGTGGAACTTATGACTGAATCTGAATAATAAGATGTTAAGTAATGATCGAAATAGATTCATGAATTGAGACAAAATCTGAAGACTGTTTTAAAATAGCAGGACTACCTGACTATCATGCAGGCAGCCTGAGGTAAATGAATAGATTCGGAGTGAAATTCAATAACATAGGTCTCAAGCGTATTGCTTTTAATCCTAAAAATCATTTACTTCTGCAAACCTAAAGTGCTTGTTATGCAGAATGATAAAACTCTGGATGTTTTTTTTATAGTGATATTTGGCAGTGGATATGAAAGGCTTTTATGTATATACTGGAGCTTGAGTTAATGTTCCATGTGTGCCTCAGTTTCCATATGAGCCTGAGCACAACAATTGCTGGATGGCTGCATAATCAGTGAGTTTGGCATATGACGGATGTGAGAACAAGCTTGTAAAACAGCAGAGATATGTAAGGAACCAACTCCTTAATGTACCAAGACTAAAACACATTTTTTGAGACTTATTGAGTTTTAATTAAAACACATATCCAAACTTGGTGTTAGAATTAGTGATGGGGTGGGGTAGAATGTCCAGAGAAGCATATATTAGATTGGTTTACTTAACCTTGCAAGACAAAAAGTGAGTGCTCTTTATAGACATACTGCCTGATGTGTCTTATGTAATACCAGGGAAGAAAAGAACAACTGAAGTTATACAAGAATTATATTAAGTGCAGAGGAAAATGTAAAAAGCCAAAACTTGCCCTGCATAACTTTAGGCTCCGCATAACTTCAGGAAAGCAGAAAAACTTTTCTTACCATTTTCAGTAGCAAGGGTATGGAACAGTCCTCCAATCTAAGTTGTGCCAGGAAAAAAAATCCACCTTAACTGGTGTAAAGACTCATAAACCGATCAACTTAAGAGGAATTACAAAAGTATATTGCTTACAATAGCCTGGTTTCAGCCTTCTGCCCCTGTTACAGCTCTGGGCTCCTTTGGGAATTTGTTAGCAAGGATCAGAAGCATTTGAGATGTGGTGTATGTGGCCAAATCTTCCCTATAGGAGAATCAGAGAGGGCTGGCATATATCTTCTCATATTTGATTGCCTGCCTCAGAAACCACAGAATAAAATGTGGCAGCCTTGAACCCAGTTCTGTTTGTTTTCAGAGTAATTATCACTGTTGGCAACTCTGACAGGAGAAGGGATGACTCAGAGGGAATCAATATGTCCACAAGCAAAACCAGAATGTTCACAGCCTAAACAGGACACAACCACAGTTGCATAAGCAGAGCTATACTACAGTCATAATAGAGCAGCCTATTATACATGATACAAACCAGAGACCAAATTTGCCTGCCATTAATATGTACAGTGCACACCAAATCTTAAATACTATTGTATTAAAAAGTTTAATGAATAACTACCTATTACTCTGGTCTGAGTGGATATAGTCTGCAAGCAATGTCAGCACGATTTTGTACTGAAACAAATTAGGATTTTCAAATCTCAGTAATTAAAAAAACATCCCAGGACCAGATATAAAGTTCACATAACTGTGGCCATGAGTTGTGAATATAATACAGCCCAGTATAAATTATTTGCCCTTACACTTGGAGCACCCCACATTAATCTACCACTTAATGTAAAACAGCCTTCATCTTGGGACTCTGATCCAATGGAGTTTCCTCCACTGTGGCTCAGTTCAACCAGGGAAAAAAAGCATCTATCTCTGAATAACAGAGGATATAGCTTGTGGGAATAGTATTCTAATGCAAAGAGGAAAATTTGAATTGGAACTCCTCCAGATTCAGGATGATCTGACAATAGGTTGACTTTCTGGTCTAACCCCTTGGCTATGAAAAGAAGGGTTATCACCTGCTACAAGACACATACAAGAAGTGGCTGGAGACAGCTAAAAACTGAGATAGGTCTGGACTGTTGGAGCATGGCTGTGTCTGCAAAGATCTTAAAGTCAAAAATAATGTGCAGTGGGTTTGAGGGACTGAGCAAGTAATCGGAAAATAATGGTTAAAGATTTAAATAGAATTTCTAATTCCACTTGAGATAAACTCTCCTATCCCTGTGTTTTATTATCTAACTCTTATGAGCCCTGTGGCACTCATTAAAAATATAAGATGTCTGGTCTGTCCTGAATTTGCTGAAAGTCTTTGTTAGCTGCTACATTCCAGAATGCTCCTTGCCATCCTTGGCAAGATAAGTCTTAAGCAAGTCTGGGATAGCAGAGCTGCGTTTAAAATTACTGTTAAGGCTATTTAGTCTTTTAGTCCATAGGAAGCAAAAGAAATTTACAGTGAGCCCTCTAAGATGGTACACATCAAATATTTACTAAGTAAAGCACAATCTTAATGAAAGGCCATTTTCAGAGCTACTGCTTAATATTTAACATAGAGTGGTGGGTACATAATTTGTTAAATTAAAGGCTTAAATATCTTCATATCTTCTAGTTCTTCATACCATTATTAAAATAAGAGTTAAAATAAGGTAATGCTTCTTTTTTGCTATTTGTTTGTTGGTTTGTTTTATCAAACAGATTCTAAGACTCTAACTGCTTGCAAAAAAGGACAAAGTCACATCCAAATGAAATGTTGAATTAATGGTCACCAGGCAGTTGCCATAAAATCTTTGCTGATTGGAAAGCTCCCATTGCTACAATTGTGTTTTTTTCAAAACCACAGATATTTGCAGTGATTCAAAAAGAAAAAAATACTTCTGTAGTGCTAATACCTGCCTGAAACCTTGTGGTGCCACTTTTCACACAGATTCATTTTCTGAAGATGCTGTGAAAGACTGGAAAAGAATTCTGCCACCACACCAATCCAAAGAATTTATACCAAGTTCTTAAAATATGAAGAATCCTTCATACTAAAAGTCAGTGTAGTTACCAGCAGCAAGAGGTCATGACTATCATGCATTCCTTACTGATCCTTTCGAGTAAAGTTTGAGTTGATACAAATTCTTGCCAGAACATTGAAGGACTGTTTTTCCTAAGTGCCTGAGACATTAAAGTATAAAGATTTTGGACTCCAATTGATGTCTTATATGCAAATCTTTTCTTTATTCAGGTTTTTGCAGAGGAGACCAAGTGTACTGCCAGTAGGCTGTTTTGTTCAAATGATACACAAAATACTTGGATATACACCAGATAAGTATCTGGTTATACACAAGATAAGTATCCTAGAACATAAGAGTGTTGGTTTTGGCTGGGATAGAGTTAATTTTCCTCACAGTGGCTGGTACAGGGCTGTGATTTGGATTTGTGCTGAACACAGTGATTTTAATATAGAGATGTTTTTGTTATTGTTGAGCAGAGCTTGCATAGAACCAAGGCCTTTTCTGCTTTTCATGCTACCACACCAGCAAGAAGGCTGGGGGTGCTTAGGAACTTGGGAGGAGACACAGCCAGGACAGGTGACCTGAACTGACCACATGACATCATGCTCAGTATATAAAGTGGGGGCAAGAAGGAGGAAGGAGTGGGACATTTGCCGTGATGGCTTTTGTCTTCCCAAGCCACCATCACACATGATGGGCCCTGCTCTCCCTGGAGGCGGCTGAACACCTGCCAACCCATGAAGCAGTGAATTAATTCCTCGTTTTCTTTTGCTTGCATGAATGGATTTTTCTTTCCTTATTAAATTGCCTCTATATCTCTACCCATGAGTTGTCCTGTGGCGGTCACAGAGACATTGTCCCAGTAAGTGTATCCCAGTAAGGTTTTGTGGATCTGAAGGTTAGCCACTAGCATCTGCAGATGCACTAAAATGCTTCTGACACATCCAGAAACAGAACTTCAGGTGCAGCAAGAAATTTAGTATCAAAGCATTCAGGTGTCAGAAAGCAGATTTCTCAGAGGCTTGGCAGGAGCTGAGCACAGAACAACAGAAATGTCAAAAGTGCTTTAGGTACTTAAGCCACAATCTGTTCACTAATGTTCCCAGCTTTTCCTTTTTTCCCTTTCCTTTTCCTTTTTTCCCTTTCCTTTTCCTTTTTTTTTTCTTTGTTTGTTTGCTTGTTTATTGGTTTCGTCTTTTATTTGAGGAGCCCCAGCAATTTATGTGCAGCATAGAAGAAATCTCAGTACTTAAACAAGAATATTTTTCCTTCTGCAGTGGACAAGCACCAAAGTGAATTACAGAGCTACATGCTTTGACTCTAAAAATTCCTCAGAGTGTACATACTTGACCCTGCATCACTGCAAGGAGCTGTTACTTGAGATTCTAGATGCATGCATTACCACACCACTGTGCCCAGGAGAATTAATCCTGCTTCTCAGAGACTGCCCTGCCTAAGAGGCACATCCTACTGACACCACTTTCTTCTTTCCAGGACTACCAGCTCAGCATCACATTCAACTGCATACATGTAGCTTCCCTACAACAGGGCTTTGGTCTTATCTGATTCAATGCGATTAAAAAGACTTGCTAAAAGAGGGAAAAACAAAGCACCTGACCACAGTGGAGATGGCCACATCACATTGTTGAAATGCAATTGCAGACTGCTGCGCAGATATCCTCTTCCAAGTGTATTATTTATATCTGCCTTTTCAGTACTTTGCAGTGGACCTGCATCACTGAATCACCACAGCCCTGTGTCAACAAGTCCAGTCCCATGCGTGACAGAGACACTCTATACCTTTGCAACCGTAGCTGGCGGCAACTGATTGATAAGAAAACCTTATAAAATGCCCATTCACTCCAGAATTTCACAAGGGTACCAGCTAAGGTGAGAGACTTCCTTTAGCCTCTATCAACTGAACTGGCAGCTCTCCTCTGCAATAATTTCAACAGTAAATAGGAGAGGGTTATTTAAATCCCCAGCAGCCTACTAACACTTCCTTGGCCAGTGTGGAGTCTGTATTCCTCATCAGAGGATATTTTTTATTTGAATGTCGTGCCTTTATTAAAATGCTACTGAACGTTGCTGTGGGGTGAACAACCTATTCCGTAACTACACCATCAGTCCTTTGCACAGTCTCTGAACACCATCACTGAATCAATACCTAGTACATTCCTAATGAAGGAAAACACATATTTTTGAATCTATTTCCTGCATCAGATGATCACTTCCCATCAAAACCAGTGAGTGCTTTCTGTTATCCTTAATGTATTTTTACCAAGATCAGTGAACTGCCACCTTCTTGCCAGAAAGTCTGTTTCTTCCATGTAGAATATTACAGTTTTTAAACTTTGAATGATGCAAATGACTTCAGGGAAACAAAAAAAAAAAAAAGAAAAACAGAAAACAAAAGAATCCCAGCTATTTTTGCACCTTCTTTTTACTTGTAACTCTGGCAATCTGGCACCAAAGTTACAGTAGGCACACTGAAAAAAAGGCTATGGTTTATCTTCATTAAAAAAGTACAAATGTGAACCTCTTTTCCAGAAATGCGGTTTCCACAGTGACCATGCAATATCATCTGTTGTTTGTCATATGGTGGTGTAAGACACCCACTTTTGCTTGCTGATGTCAAAACAGTAAATGAAAACTGAGAAATCCTGGCACGCATTGCTACATATTCTTAATATAGATATGAAAATAGATACCACTCACAGTTTTGTTTAGTATAATCATTTGATTCTCTGACAGAGAAATGTCACAGATAAGTATATATAGCCTGATCATCAAAGTTATTTTATGTGCCTTCTGCTATGAGCTTCAATAAGGATGTTTGCACAGGCAGTGGAAGCAGTACTAGTTATATTCCCCTCATCCCATTTCCAATGCTTATTCCCTGGAATATGATCACTGTAATGTTGGCAGTGCCCAACAACCCCAGGCAGGTTCCACCCTGTACCAAGCAGTCACTGATGAGCCCCATCTTTCCAAAGCTACCAAATGTATTTGATTAAGTTTCTTTGTAGATCTAACCTCAACCTCATTTCTGTAAATAAAAATCGTATACCTTGTGTGAACCAAAGGGGAACAAGTGGGAGTATGGGATAGAACTGTGTAATTTGTTTCCACACAGGCTGGTAATATTTGATGTTCCTAGCCATTCCAAATTACTATGTGCCTCTCTCCTTTCTCACTGGGAACTTTTACTTACTCATTGCTTGTATGATGGTGTGCAACCTTTGCTATCAGGTGGAGTTATCCAGGATTTGTGTTTTTGGAATGAACCTCCAGCCAATACCATACATTTATACACTAAAAGTGAATTTGCTGTCCCTGAATAGCAGTTTTGCTAGACTGAAGATGTTACATTTTAACTAAGTAGGAAACATTAATTATTAGTAGGAAATACTGATCAGATTCAAATTTCCAGATATATTTGATCAATAACAGAAAGCAGAAAGTTGGTCTCATATTTGATCCTTGTTCACAGGAAGCTCATTTCCACAGGAGCAGTCAGTGTCATTTTTACATGAAACAGATGACAGCCCTTGCTGGGGGACTAGATTTAGTCTCAACAATCTTTGCCCTGGTGCCTTGCACTGTGCTTTGAACAGTGCTCTGGGAATGAAGCAGTCTCACAAACTGTGGGTATAAACCAGCCAGTTTTATATCCATGCCTTTGAGGAGGTAAACTGCTTGCTTTGGGATCTGCCCATTATCTGCTGGGTTGGGGGCCAATTAAGTCCAAAAATAACTGTAGGGAAATTAAAATGCTGTGTTCCTCTACCAGCTACTTCTATTATTATATCTAATTATTGTGAAAACCTTTCCCCAGTTCTCACCAGTAATTTTTTCACTGAAATAACTTGCCGTAATAGCTGCCATCAAAGCTCTTTGATTCAACTATAGATATTTTAAATACCCTAAAGCACACTTGGAACTTTCTTGAGACAAGTTTACAGTGGCATATCCACTGCACAATTCTGTCAGACGTAAAGCAAAACCTGTCTCCATGAGTCAAAGTTCTTTTTGCTGAAACTGATTATACTGACTTGCTTTATACTATAGATAGGGTAGGAAATCCAATTTTTAGTGCTAGACTTGGATGTTAAAGCAGCAGAGAAAATGCAGTTGTCTGAAGATGTAAATTTGTAATTGCTCTTAGTGCATTTTCTTGCATATTGCCCTCACTTACTTCATATACCAGCAGGCTTGTGGAAGTACTCAGCTGATTACTATCCAGTGTTGTTCATTTTTTACTCAGACAATAGCCCTAGGAAGGAGGAGCTTGGCTTGAAAAAAATCAAAGTTTCATCATGAATCAGTAGAAAATTTCAGAAAACTTTCTATGAGATTTTCCATAAAGACTGTGAAGAGTTATTAAAATATCTGATATCCTCCAGTGTGACTACCAGACCTGAGTTTCTCCTATGATATAATGTATCTTCATTTCCCTAAATAGCTCAAGAAGTCAGTTATATGGCTGGTACTTTGTTTTATTCTGAGTTCTTTTATGTATACTGATGATACTCTAAAAACACAGTTTCCCAGTATTTTACTCAATAGAATCCAATCTAATTGAGTCTTGATACTTTCATTAAGAGATGAATAGTCAAAAAGCAGCAAATGAGGCAGGTTACAGACCAGGTCCAGAAACAGTTTTGAGCTTTTTTTTTCTCTGAAAATTGCTGTTTCTTATTCTGACTTATAAAATTATCAGACTATTTCTAATGTTTTAAAAAGATAAAACCAGGTAATAATATATTGACTGCATTGCAGTATACTGTTGCAGAAGGAGAGGGATTGTTCCAGCTTCACAGTGCTCCCAGGAATGCAAAACACTGTTGCAGAGGGTCTTTGTCTCTGTGTCCTGGTCATAAAGTCTTGCTCTCTTAGCTAGTCCCCAAGTTTTGGAATATAACAATCAATTAGCTACAAAATATGCAGACCAGTGATGACAGCTGTTCTGTAGAATTAGTAAAAATTTTATATTCCCATAGCTGCTTTCCTGCCATGTGTCCAAGAATTGCTTAAGCCTAACACTTCAGAAACTACCTAAAAGGCAGTTCCTCTATCGCTTTTTATAAACAGTTGCATATTTTTATATTTTCTCATTTTACGTCACCAATAAGGCCTTATCTCACTCTCTGACTACATATTACTATATAAGCTTAAATAAATTCATTCCTTAATAGGCTCTACTACACATTATATTAAGAAAGCTTCTGGATAGTCTCATTTGGTCTGTCAAAAGGACTGATAACGTTTACTTACCACTTTGTCAGATTATGATTATTTTTATGTGGATTAAATGCTACTACTGTTATAGTTAATTATGTCATGTTTGAATAGCTGCAAGTGAAAAATCCAGTTGTAATCAAGAAACAATGTTTGCAAATCTTGAATAAACCATTTATACAATTTAAACGAAAATGGAAATCAACTCCGGCATTTTGGTGCCTTGCATGGTGATTTTTATTTTTTAAAACAAATTATAGTTTCATAATTTCCCATAATCCAGAGTAAAAGAAATATGTGAAATGAAATTTACTTTTTGTTATTATTTTCAGGTTTATTCCATTGCAGACATTAACAAAAGGCCAAAATACTGACACTGGTTTTAGAGGATGGCAGTGCAGGTAGCCATGGCAACAGAGAACTCTTTGTGTGCTCCCCTCCCAGGTATTTCCTGAATTTGTCAGGTGATGTCAACACGCACCACTTTACAGCTGCCATAGACACATTTTGTCAGTACCAAAGATGGTGAGGTGAGTAGTGACTCAGCTACAGGCCCCTGAGCAGCCAAGGTGTACTAAAATCAAAGCATTGTCTTCTTCCAGAATTCACAGTCAGCTGTGCTGACTCTCCTGTGCACTCTGATGTTCAGGCACAGAGTAATCTGTTCTAGATTTATTGAAGGCAATAGTTCGACCAGGAATGCCAGTATAGAGGAAATAAATTAGACATTTTCTTCCATAACACAATACCTGTGGCACCATTGCAGACCTCTCCCCTCACCCCTGAAAATATTGAAGTGGCAAAATATTAAATGTTTGGAGATAGTCAAATGAAATACAGTATTCCAATTCAAGTCAAACAATACGAAAACAAATGCAGTGTTTTGATATTCCTGGTGAAAACTGAAAAAAAGACAGAAAAAGTAGTCTTTCTGAGCATAATTTCAATGTTGTGTTCTCTGGGTTTCATTAAGAAGTATTATTTTTAACTTGTTAACACTATTTTAAATTATTTAAATTGCATTGTTTATGTACCTGACTGAATGGAAATTTATGCAAACACGATTAGACAAATGTTTTCTTGCATTTGCCCATCATGCAGAGACTACATTTTACATTTGTCCTTTATTGGAGAATCACAGAAGGGGCAGGGTTGGAAAGGACCTGGGGAGATCATGTAGTTCAACCATCCTGCTGAAGCAGGTTCACTCGGAGCAGGTCGTACAAGATTGCATCCAGATGGTGTTTCAGTACCTCCATGGAAGAAGAGTCCACAACCTCTCTGGGCACCCTGTTCCAGTGTTTTGTCACCCTCAAAGGAAGGAAGTTTTTTCTGATATTCAGACGGAACTTTCTGTGTTTCAGTTTGTGCTCATCGCCCCTTATCCTGTCACTGGGCACTACTGAAGAGTCTGGCCCCAGTCTCTGGACACTTGCCCTTAAAGGATTTGTATGCCTTGATAAGATGCCCTCTTCTTCAATCATCTCTACTGAAGGCTGAACAGACCCAGCTCCCTCAACCTTTCCTCCTACAAGATGTGTTCCAGTCCCCTCATCATCTTTGTGAGATGGTTAAACTCTCATGGTAAGACTCTTTCCGTGATCAGTTGGAGGGTGAGTCCTTTCTCTTTCTGAGTTGTGTCCACTTAAAACAGCCAAGAGAAGGGGCAGGGAAGAGAAGTGCTGCAAGTTAAAAGGATTGTACTGTTATGTTAATACTTTAAAATTTCCTGCACTCAAGTAAACTCTAATACATAAATTCTAAAAATTTGACAAAATGAATATTATTTATCTGATACCAGGTGGTTTTCCGGGGACACTGGGGAGGAGTCCTTACACTGATGATCTTTGAATATGTATTTGAGGAAGATCTTCAGGTCAGTCATAGCTGCCAGTGTAAATAAAGATCAATCCATTTCTAGGCCAGGGGTATTCTGACAAAATCCCTATACTGATAGAAAATCATATGATAGAAAGGTAGAGTACCAGGTTGGAAGAGACCTCAAGGATCATCTGGTCCAACCCTTTGTGACAAATTAAGAATAAGAACCAAGAACTGCAAGTCCAAGGACTTGCAACCCTAAATGAATACTAGCAGATTCAGAATTCCTTGCCCAGCTATATTTTCCTGTTTTAAATTTAGTATATAGCAAATTACAATAATCATTGAAGTCCTATTTCTTAATACTTGTGCTTGTTGTCCATTAGGAATATTACCAGGGGATCTGCCAATAATTTTTTTTCATTTTGCTGTCTCTGAGGCCTGTTGTGAAATTAGTAAATGTAAGTAAAAGCTACTAATCACAGGAAAAAATATTCTGAATGTACATCATTCAATATGCCACACTGCCACAAATGTGCCATAGCATTTCCCTTGCACATTTTTAGCAATCTCCATGAAATTTTCTACAGATTTACTAAGTAGCCTGGTTCAGACAACTCAGTGTGTGTGTATACCAGCTAAATGGGTGATTCTCCGTAATTGTTCTCACATTCTGTTATCAGTATCCACTACAGACACAGCAATAGCCTATATTAGCTATTATATAGCTATTTAGCTATTATTAGCTAAATATGTATTATATTTATTATCTAATATATATTATTATATAGCTATTTAGCTATTATATTATTAGCTGTTTATATAACTATAGGCACAGAAATGTACTTGGGGATATTAAAATGTTCAAAAATAGATGTATATTACATGGTAATGAGTAAGTATGCTGTTTCCTTAACCAAGTGATTTAAAGTGGGTTTTTGGGGTTTGTTTTAATTTCTATTGTAATCATATTATGGGCAAGTTCTGTATTTTAAACAGTGGCAAACATCTTAAGCTGTAGCAGAACTGCAGAAGTTTTAAAAAAATAAAATATGGAAGTTTTAAGTTCTTTGTTATTTTTAGTTATTTGTCAAACTGTATGAAGAATTTCAAAAGTTTGACCCTTTAGAGCCCCTTCCATCTACGCAAACTTCTAACCCAGTTTTTCAGTTCACAGAAAACATTTTTCTCCTCTGTTTTACTTGGCTTGAATTTCAATTGGAACTTCTCTTTCCCACAGTGTACTCTGAAATATCAGATGAGAGAGAGAGAGATCAAGCATTTTCTTAATGGATGGTGGAGTCAGCAGCAAAGGTCTGTGACTTGCTAACTTAGAGTCAGCACCCTCTTCTGTAGTGTATATCCTAATTCATCACCATGCTCTTCAAATTTGAAAATACATTTATAATGTACCGTCAGAAAGTGTGCCTTGGCCAATGTGCTAGCCATGTGTTAAAGGAGTGTGCACAGCAATCCTAATCCGTACTGTAGGACATCTAGCCAGCCCTTGCAGGATAGGACAGAAAGGCACCCTGTACTGCAGCAACTCACAAAATCTATTTCTCATCAGCTGCATGGATTTCAAAAACACCAGTAAAATATTCTAAATCTTTGCACTGCCAGCTGGAAACACCTGACGAAAAAGTAGGCTTTGCATGGTTCTTTCAATGTCATTGTATGTGAAGTTGAGGTTCGTTTATATAATAAACTGATGAAAAGTAGTGATGTGGTTCACTTTTAAAGCTTGCAATAAGAGCTGCAAGCAATATGACAGAGTGAAAGGCCTTATGTTACTTTAGCCCAAGTAGTCTGATCCAAAGTCATCCATCTCCTAAATAAAAGACAAAAGTGAGGAAAACCAACTTGCAGCTCTGTAAAAGCACCAAAAGTCATGGCTTGTATTCCAGGAAAGAAGGATCTGACTGCATCTTCACTGAACAGCAGTCTTCACTCTTCAGCTGTGAGAGAGTATTGAACCACACAGTTTCTGTTTTCAAGCATTGCTCTGGATAGCACATATTTCTAGCACTGTAGCTGCAACACTATTAAAATCAAACTTACTTTATCTTTTTCTCTGTAACTTTAAATTGGCTTGGACTGTCAGCTAGCTGTTAACCTACAGAAAACACTCTCTGACTTGATCAGTGCTGTATGAATCTACAGTACAGACAATTGGTTATGCTTGCACATCAGTATCAATTGTGGGTATGACCTCTTTAATTTTCTTAGCAAAAAATAATACAAATTCTTGACACGTATTTTAACTCGTATTTCTCAGGCTGCTGTCTGCCATTCTGACAAGAGTAAAACTGCAGTTTACTAGACTAGCTGACAAGTTGATGCTCATGCATAAGCACATAAGATAGAAAGTGAGTCCTGAGGGATGATGTGTGCTGTGCTCAGAGAGATATCTTAGTGTGTGTTTATCTTTGAATACAAGTGCAACCTCATTATTTTTGTGAGCTGACTCAGACATTTAATATCACGTCTATGTTGACCAAGTTGGCAGAACTGAAGGCAGAATACTATGCACTTTGCAAGGCTGAGCCCAAGGGGCCTTTCATCTCAAAAAACAATGGTTGCTGATCATGCTGCAAAGCCAGCCACTCATTTCTATTACATGCTAAGTACTGGTCAGCTGCTGATACAAAACATATCAAAAAGCAGTTAGAATAAAGTTTTGCATTTTATATTTTGTTGAAAAATACTAGTTAGAAGTACTAAAAAGTTTGAACCAAATTGTAACATTAGAAGTTTACGTACAGCTTTCAATGACTTCATATCTACTGACTCCAGTGTAGCCACATGCTTCACTCTGAAAGAGAATTTGGCTCTATGACAACTTAAAAACAAAAAGAAGGCTTTCAAACCAGTTTGTGGATAAATACTTTGTACCAAAGACCTTTGTATTTCAAAAGAAATGAATCACCACACTTTCTGTTTAGAGAATACTTTTTCAAATCAAGTCTTCCTTAGGAAAACCAAAAAAAAAAATCACATACTTAAATTAAAACACTTTTTTTTTTTTAATGATAAGACTTATAAATATCCATGACCTACATAGCTATTTTCAGCTATTAATGATATTTACAAGGCACTTTACTAATTCATCTTTACATTCTGGTAGTAGAGAGTCTGTTAATGGAATTGGGACACTATAGCAAATGTTCAAATGGCTTATATATAAAACATATGCAGATGGGATGAACTCACCTAGGTGATCACATCTGATTTTAAACCATATTATTTACCCTCATGGGCACCATTATACACAAGTTAATAACTAAAGGGGGAAATCAGACCATAGGGTTGACCAAAGGCTGATCAACTTTCACGGTTTTAAATATTACTAAAATCCCTGGTGTACTTTGGACCTGCTCCGGCTACCCTGTTCCCAAATAGTTCAGTTGACAGCATGAGCCAGGAACTGTCTCAGTGATCAGCGTGCATGTTATCACCTTCTGAGGGTAAGAGTTTAGATGCATGGATATGAGAATGTATGTCTCAAGGCCAGGTAAAATTCCATAGTCCATTAAAAATCACAGAAACACAGAATAATTTCAGTGTGAATGGGCTGCTGGTGGTTACCTGGCCCAGACCCTTGCTCACAGTAGGGTTACCTTCAGTTAGATCATTGCCGAAGCCCCCTCTCACTTGAGTTTTCAAAATCTCCAAAGATGGAGACCCTGCTGCATCTCTGGACAAGCTGCTGCAGTGTTTGATCACCCTCACTATGAAGAGTTTTTTCCTTTCACTGTTCTGTATTTGATGACCTTGATGAAATTTGTGTCTGTTACCTTGCTGCTTTTTGCAGTGTGCACTGTGAAGATTCTGGCTCCCTCTCTGGTATAGACTTCCATGAAATAATAAAGAAACCTGTGAGACCCTCACGAGTCTCCTTTCTCCATACTGAAAAATGCTAGGTCTATCAGCTTTTCACACTATGTGCTCCAGCCTGCCAAACGTTCTGGTGGCTTTCCACACCAGTTTTTCAATATTTTTGGAAGCACAAAAGTGCACTTTTCACACTTCTTTTTCTTGAGCAGGAAAGGCTAATAGTTCCCATGAGATGGTGCCTTGGCAATTCCTCTGCAACATCCTCAGTCTGGTTTGTGACAAGCAACAGACTTCTTCAGATTACTAATGTATAGGTAAATTTACTCTTACATAACTGGAGTAGCACATACTCAAGATGATGATCTGTATTAATTTTGTGTACAAAACCTGGTTCAGGATATCCCAGCACAGAGTCATGCTGGCATTAGATGGGAAACTAGAAACACTATAGCAACATTCCCATGGCAGATAATCCAACTAGCATTTTAATACACCAACCCTATGGTGAAAAGCAGTATGTATTAATTCAAGCAGAAATCTTAACTAATGTGGCTTTATTCCTCTCAATATTCAAGGTTCTCCTTTTATACATAACTGGCAATTCTACATTGTACTGCAATGTGCAATATAGACAGTCTTCAGCAGAGCCAACTGCATTCTCTGTGACTAGAGCCTGAAAAGTTTCCTTGTCCTACCAGATGGCATAGTTTTTACTCCTGACACAGAAATGAACTTATAGTTGGTCTTTAATACTTTTAAAAAAAATAGCATTTAACTTCCATTTTGAAATCTGTTTATCTGGTTTTTTTAAGTGAAGATAGTAGTTCTGACAACCCACTTTATATTAATCCTGACATCTTTGATGGTCTGATGGTCTGTTTCTACATGAAGAAATGGTATTTTCTTGCTATGCTGACATTTCACATCCCACTGAGTTCAGAATAAAGGTGATTTTGTTGTGTTGCTTGAATGTTAAGTTTAGAATAAGAGATGACAATTTAAGACATGATTGATATGCAGAATCTGCATCAGATTCTTACCAAAAAAAAGTCCTGTCCTGTTAAAATCCACAGTGTTTCCTAGACTTGTGCGTTAAAATGATAAATGTACCGCTATCAATAAATTAACATTATGTGCTAGATAACACTAATGTTAACTCTCTTATAACAAGACTGGTTATTAGAATTCTTTCTACTTCATCTACATCTGAAGCATGTAATTTTGCTTCAGATAAAAATCAGTCTCAGGAGGCAGTAAATACAGGAAACTTGGAAGCTTTCTTTGTGCCCTCTTCTAACTCTGCATGCCCCCTACATGACGGCATCAGAAGATTTTAGGATCTGTCCACCTGTACCTGTTTGGGATAGAGGACCAAGAGAGATGCAAAACCTGTTTTCTTGGTGTTACTATAGCCAAGGACAATTCAACACCAGCTGAACTGTCAGTTTAAAGCTCATGCTTTAAAGCTTCTCTGCTCTACCATGTAGTACAAAAAGAATATTATATCATCTGCCTCACAACATATCTCACTGAGCTATTTTCTAATCCCTTTCCCACAGCTTTGCTGGAGTAGTCACAGGGATTTGGTAGGTTTAATTTTATTCCTTTGAAGGTATGCTCATTTGTTGATTTTTTTACTGCAATCAGCTAAGGCAGGTGTTGGGATTTAAGTGTAACTATAATTATGGTTCATTTAAATGATACTGAAGCCAGGTTTATCATCATATATCTAGTAGAATTAGGTTTATTCTAGAAACTTAGTGCCTTTACTAAAGTTAGGAAGTCTAATAGCTTATGTGAAATGTATAATGTCCCTAAAATGTTCCTAAATAGTATTAAAGATCATCTTCAATCAATTTTATGATATTAGTGCAAAATTTACACATTTAAAAAGTCTGCATCTCAGCAATAACAAACACTGGTGCATCAGCCTTGAAACTACAACTAATTTTTTTTTTATCTATTGACTTAATATTGTGTCACAGCAGAAACACCAAGTTCATCTTTAACTAAGATGAACTAAGCCTCTATTTTTCATAAGAGGCTAAGTTCAAGCCTCTTATGAAAAATCCTGCATGTTCTGATTCTTACTGTCCTGTCTCTTATCAATGAGACATATTAGCATACAGCACTTGTAAGCAGATCTGCTGAAAGTAACTATAAACAAACCAGACTGGGCATGTTCACCCTCACTGTGTTGTGTAAATTTTATTTTGGTGGTGGTTTGTTTTTGGGTTTTTTTTGCTTTTTCAAGATATTTTCTCATATGCAGGTTTACACCAAGTAGCAGGCTGAAAGAGCTATATAAAGATAAAGACTCCATAAAAAGACATCGATGCAAATATTTGTGTAACCTTCTGAGTGGTATGTCTCATACTCTGGCCCAAAAATACATGGCAAGGCTACACCACCCACACTGCAGCACTTCTCATACACCAGGGTGGGGAACAAAGACTTATCCTTTAGTCATTCTGCCCATTTTGAGCAACTGACATTTGTGCAGTTGTAAAGAGAGAGAGTTTTCCTCTACTATGGGATATTGGATTCTTTAACTTGTTGAAAACAGGGTTCATTTATAACCTGGGCTAAATGGGTTAAATATTTTTCTGTATGTAAATTCATATCCACGTATTTATAAACTCTATACATAAATACGAAAACATTTTAAACTTCTGTGTGTCTTCCCTGGTTTGCAAGACCAAAGAATTCATGAAGCAAATAACTTAGACAACATTGATCCTATAGCACTGCAAAAAAGCAAGAGAGACAGTTCCGAAACTTGTTCTTTAACTTGTCTGTTTATTATGATTTGCTGCTGAGAAATATAGATGAGAAAAATTTTGCATGTCTCCTGTCCTCTCGTACATTACTAGGTTACTTGCCATACAAAAGTTAAATCTGATTTTGGGAGTAAGCATCTTGTCAAAACACATGCCCAATGGATTTGTGTACATAAATTGTCACATCATGGATGAGCAATAGCAAAACTGAATGTTGTCATTGCAACAGATCCTTCCAGCAATATTTACTGAATAATGATTTGAATGCACTGCAGCATAAAAGGGAATACTGTATGTGTTCTCCTGCTGCACTCAAGAAGGGATATCAAGGCCCAGCTTTAATATAGTAAAGACAGGAGGCTATGATGGAGCATTTCTCCATTCTGATTACAAAAATCATCATTCATAACCTGCCATTTTCCATTCCTGTCAGAAGCTTTGCTGGAAAGAAGAGATTTTTCTGCATCAAGATGTCTAGAATGCTCCACTCTATTGTTTGTGTGAGAGATACTCAGTGTTTCAGTGAGCTTAGCTCAAAGCTTCCCATATTCTCTAAAATTCTGCAGAAAAGTGATGCAATATGTTCGTTCTAGTCTTCAATTCTACTCAGCTTATCCTGCTTTTTGGTATGGGCTGAAAAAAATTTCAGACAGACACATAAAAATCTAGCCATTCAAAATTAGGTCCTTAAAATGTAGTATAAAACCTATATATTGATATATGCATATACTATAATGATATACTGCTTCTGAACACTTGAAAAAAAATTGGAAACAGATGTATGTATGTATTTAAGGAGTGTGAAAGTTTAAAAAGCTAAATTATATCTAGAATACATGCTGAAAAAACAAGTACAAGCATCATATTCACAAAGCTTTTGATCATCTTGTTCATTGATAGTTACCAAGATTTATCTTCCTGGTGGTTTATGAAATGAGTAAATAAAGAGAATTCCAAGAGCTGCAAAGCACTAAAGGGAGGGAAGGAAAGAAAAACTCAAAAAGTTTCCAAGAGAAACAAAGAGAACATAGAAGAAGACAGAACAGGCTCTAATTCAGCTAGCAATACGTTAATTCCATTTCTCAGTAGTGGGAAATATTCAGAAATAAGAACATAAGGAAAAATAAAGGACAACAGCAACTAAAAGGCTTAGTCCAATGTAATACAACCCAGAAATGTACCCTAATCTCTCCCTTATTTTGGAAAGTCTTCCCCCTCAGAAAAATTGCAATGTATATTTTGCAATAAATTTGATTGCTTAAACTTTAAATGCCATGGAGAATTATTTTCTAAAGCACATACTTCTTGAGTGGAGATTCTATGGTATTTGTTGAAACTTCATGGACTTTATTCCCCAGCTCTCTGAACTTCGATGAAAGTCAGAAGGCCAAAATTAGGAATTTCTCATAAGTTCTTCTATTTCAGTTTTTATCATAAGTTTACTCTTCTGCAGTTTCTAGCCTTCCTTCCTCTCTTTTATGCAGCTTTATTCAACAAGGCTCTACTTGCATATATATTATACTTTGTTATAACAATTGCTTCCTATAATCAGAGCAAATTACTTTTGTTGTAATTTGTCTTTTGAATCCGTACTAAGCTGCTGAACTTGTGTGTGTTAATCCACAGCAGGAAAACATGAACATTTCTGACAGATTTTCAGACTGAAGCAAACATTACCAAAATAAACAAAACACAATGTGTTCACAATTAATTAGTTTAACCAGGACACTTTAATTTCTCATGGACAGAAATCTGAATGAATACAAAGAAAAATAATTTAATTATAAATATACTTGCAGTTGAGCATAATGGTGCCATCAATTTTTTAGCAGACTCCACATTACAGTCCATGGGGGATCTGTTAAAATATTGATAGCAGGATATGGCCCATTATGAGGACACACATTGTGTTCTATTTTAAACAGAGTATTAATAAAGATTTGTTTCAGGAGGATGTAAGAAGGATAAACAGTAAGGCTTATTTCAGTATGTCACTGGACCATAGAAGGAAATCTGACCTATTGCCTTCCACTTTTTACTTTGCCTTGTAGCTTGCAGTTTATTCATAGAAAAGAAAAAAAAGAGAGAAAAAAGAACAGTGTGAACTAAACTATTTCTATTACAATATATATTTCCCCCCTCTATTATATAATAAAAAAATAGAGTCCCCAGATGGACCCAAGTAACTCAAGGAAGTGCAATTCTTTTCTTTCTTTCCTACTTTTATCCATCCAGATTTCCCAGAATGGCAAAAGATTTTTCCATTGTTCCAAGGGAAGGAAATAAAACCTCCATTTTTAACTCAACCTCCTTGAAGCTTTACAGAATGCATAACAGACACAGACACTAATACAGTATTTCCCATCTTTTGTCCTTTTCTTTCTTCGTTAGAAATAAATACCTTTTATAAATGCTCTCTAGCTCATACTTTCTAGTGCTCAAAAGCGAAGGAGAATGTAACACTGGTGGCAACTTAGTCTTTTGAATTTTTATGTGATGCACTGTTCTTATTTTTCATTATGTTCCCACATAAAATATTCACTCCTTCCCCTAATTTATTTCCTCTACTTGGGAAAGGGAGAGAAACACAAGTGTAATGAGGAAGCAGAGGGTAATACAGACTGTCAAGCTGGCATAGTTCTTAGGACCCAACAATTCAGACTGACAGTCTCCTTCTGTTCCTTGTACGCTGGGTTCATCTGCCGGTTTTTGGCAGCCAAAACAACCTTCTTGGGAGAAAAAGGAAATTTATCCCCTTCTAGACAGGGATCTTAAAAACTGATGGACAAATCCTTTATCTTCAGGTTTCATAGTTTAAGTGAAGTGGAAGCTTACATAACTTATTGTTACTTATGTTAGCGAGCACTGATTAGGAGCGCATAGCTCCCCTTACCCCCCAAGAAGGGATAGAAATTCGGAGTCTATGTCCCAGCTGCCAAGCCTGATTTCAAGCTGAAAACAGTTTATGCCAGATCCCCTATGCAAGGGCAATTAGAATTGACAGGGCTTGGAAACACATGTGGCACCTGCACAAATGCCAAATCAGCTCAAAATTGGGGAGATTATGCTAAATAATGATTAAACTAATCAGATTTGACTGAGTTATGAAAAAAAGGGAAAATAAGTTTCTTGTTTTCTTTTTCTCCACCTTTCACCTGTGTTGTCCAAGTCTATCCTAATACAGAGGTCTGATCCTGGTCTCACTGACATCTGTTTCAGCAAGACAGGAGTTACCTGAACCTTGAACCTGTTCAAGCATGGCAAATGAATAAGCTCCAGCTCACTGCAGCTTTGCACAGGACTGAAACCAGCAGTCTCAGGGCCATCAATTGGCTGATAGAGCTGCATTAACACTTGGTGTGAGCAGGATGTCCCCTCCTGTTACTAAACAGGTCAAGTTGGTTTGTTTTTTTTTCAATACAAGGTGATATAGTACCTAATTTTTGTTTACATGGAAGATCTAGAACTCTGCATCAGGCAATATGATGGGGATACTCCTTCAATGTCAGGTCATGTTTTGTGGACATGTGGACAGCATGAAAAGAAGATTTTAAGAGTTCTAGCACTGAGAAAGGGAATAAGAGATAAGACTACCTGAAGGAGAAAGGGTTACTCTCAGAAATCCTTAACTTCTACTCCTAATAAGATCTATGGAAACTAGAGACTACTATTTCTTTCTAAACTCATCAACATTTTTACAGGCATAAAAATTCACATTAACTAATGTAACAATAAATCAATAAATAAAAAAAATATAATGAAATTTTGATGGTGCAAATTTGTTTTCACAAGTTTGCATACAGAGAACATATCAAATAGACAAAATAATTTTCAATTTTGCTTTGTAACAAAGCTAATTTCTCTTGCATTTGTAAACTCTTTTTCTTAACATTTAAGGTAAAAAACTAAAAAAGAGCTAGGGAATAAATATATATTTATTATTTAAGAGACAAATGTCAAGAGTTTGCTGTACAGTTAGCATCCCACTAGTTAGATATTAGAGAGATACTAATATACATACCAAGGCTTGTTACCTAAAATTTACACTTACTTTCTCTGTTAGCACACAGTCATGATTTTTTATTAGACTTGCCTCAAAACCTGTGAAAATACTGTGCTGCTAAAGTGAAATTAGAAACAGAATTTAAAATTTTAATTGTTAAAGGAAGATATTGGGAGCAAAGAGAAGGAAAGCATCAAGCTTTTTTTTAACAAATGGTCTTTCGAAGCAAAGCATATAACAAGGTCAGGCTGGATGGGAGTCTAAGCAAACTGATCTAGTTGAAGATGTCCCTGCTTATTTCAAGGAAATTGGACAAGATGACCTTTAAAGATCTTTTCCAACCCAAATGGTTCTATGATTCTTTGACTGTGATTCTATGATAAGAGCTGTGGTGAACATAACTGGAGTTTTCTCATCACAGAAACAGAAAATCCCCAACAATTACAGTTTTGTTTTGTCTTAAAACTTTCATTCCTGCCAGCAGAAAGCCAATAACACTCTTGGTTGGCTGCTCACAGTTTAGGTTGCTGTATAATGAGATATAGAAGCTCCTAAACTGGGGCTTTGGAGGCACTCCTTCCCATTCAGGAAAAAGCAGACAGCCTATGAACCTCATCCCCGTGGAGCTGGCTGCACGTCTAACAGGGCATTACAAAGAACTATTGTCCACAAGAGCAGGCACAGAGATCATGGGTCTCTGACAGCCTATGCTTGTCACCTCAGTGGTTAAAAGTTCTAAAACAGAAAAATAAAGAATGAATCTTTCTTGTGTACCATCCATCTATCCCAGGAGTAGCACTATTGAAGTCAATGAGGAATGGCATGCAGCAGGAATCAAACAGTGAGAGGAGATATTGAATTTACATGTTGCCTTACATCTGCCTTATGTATGTATGTCATGACTGCCCTTGAAGCTAGCATGTCAGTACTGTGATGAGAGTTTTGTACCTCAGTTTTCAACACTACTTTCTTTTGGATATAGTAATAATGGTAGTTGAATGTGAAGCTAGGCTACTAAACCTGAGTTTAGTACATAAGCAGCAGCCTTTTTCATGTATCAGAAATTTCATTTTTGAACCAGAAAGCCAGATGGAAGTAACAAGTGACTACAATATACACTGTATTTCATGTGCCTGCTATGCCCAGAACAGCTGTCTGAGAGAGATCAACACAAATGAATGGTGTCAGTCTTTATTCTTTACAGTATGTAGCGTCATTACCTGACCCGAGGCCAGAAAAATGGATGAAAATTTCTAAGGACCTAAAGCTGCAGAAATGAAACAACAGTTTTTTGTTGTGTTAGGTCTGTCTCTTAACAGAAATCCATGATAAAAACATTGAAAAAAATGCTTAATCCAGCCCAAAGCAGTATATTACAATACATACTAAGTAAGTGTCATTCTTTCTGAAGAGTATCTGCTCTCAGAGTGTGAAGCAGTGCCTAGAGATGAGGCCTATGGGGCAATTATGGCAATAGAGCTTATGCTGACTGATGAATAGTGCTCAGATGTTCTTTCTGTTAAAAAAGTGGTGGGAAAGAAGGTGAACATTTCTGAATTGGAGCTGAATAGTCTTCCATGATCTAAGACTGACCAGCCAAGGTGAGCATTTAGTTGTGGTGTCGCTCATCCTGTGCTATAGCTCTCAATACCCACTCCTACACGTCACATCAGGAATATCAAAGCACCTTGTGTATACAATCCATTTAACAAAACACTGAGCAGGATCAGTATATGTACTTCAAATATGTTTCAAGTAATTACCACTTCATATGATAAAGCATGGGTTTATCTACATTAATGACTGCAGAAGTAAAAATATTTCCTTTGAGGTAACAAATAAATTAATTGTTCTGATGTCATCTAGGGACAGGAAAGTCAGATTGCTTTAGACACTCCCTGTCAACCCATTGCATAAAATAAGCTACATTCAATCCTGTGAAATATTCCTTTATGTAGGAAAAAGCACATTGCAATGTGCATATTTATTCTCATGCATAAAAGAAATGTAAACATTGCTCAGAGTCTGTGCATATGAGAGTAAGACACAGTGACTCACCTTTTGGAAAACAGAATTCATATGGAAATAATTGTTTTACTTGGAACCTGAGACACAATATGCTGTATAATATTGCAACACATTATACTGTTGTCATGTTGTATCCTACTTCTTTAGAGTAGGAGCAATAGTCTTTCACCCAGATAAGATGAGAAGGAAGATGTCTGTGCAGATGTGGATGGGAGGAGGAGAAGATTCCTCTGGTGGGTAGAAGCCTCGAGAGGTCCAAGGGAGGGCAGGAGGGGAAGAGACCAGCCAGGAATGAAGAAGTCACAATCAAATGATCAAACCAATCTGCTGCATTGTTAAAAAACTAGAATTTGTCCCAGATACACAACTGCATTTCCTAAACTTTCATGACACAATTGAGTGTATTTCCCTAATTATGTTTAAAAAGTAGTTGCTTATGTGCTATTCCCTCAGGAGGTTAGAGATGGAGCTTTTCTAATAAGCAAGAAGTTCAGTGACCATAAAACTGTATTAAGCAGCCATTTCTCAAAAACATTTCAAAATATGTCTATGTGTTAAACTACAGCAGGAAGCAAAAAATACAATAAATCCCTTCTATACATTGTACCTATATTTAACTTATGTTTGCTTTCTTCTTTCTGTGAAATTTTATACATAATTTTTCTGCTGGTGATATTTGACAAAGTCAATAGAGGTGATCAAAGAGTAGAACTAAAAATAATCAGAATTATTTCTTCTTCTCCCTCCTTTTCACACTTCCCATTTTCTGTCAGTTCTGCTTAAATTTCTACTTTTTCTGCTTGTACTAAATCTGTGTCCTTTTAAATTCAGCCAAAGCTCTGACAATTATACTTTTTTTGTCCTTGTATACCAGTGATAATAAAGATTCTACTGGATAAAAATTTCTGTTACTTAACAGAAACCTAAGCTATGACTCACACATTAGGTAATCAGTATTTTCCATAAAACTTAGTATTCTTTCATAGGTAAGACACAATGTTTTTAAATTTCAGAGATCAGCAGGCACATGCTCTATAAACAATATTTATTGCTAAACTTTCAGTGTTTTGTGATTTGATTGTTTTTCTTTCAGCCTGCAATATGGCCAAGATGAATTTCCTGCAAAGAAGGTAATATGAATAATTTTAGAAAATTTATCTTGCTATTTAAAATAAATTTCTCGTTGAGTTAATATAATAACTGTTTGAAATTCAAAGCTCTTCTATTAATGCATGGCATACTAAGAGATAATATATTCGATGGCTATAACAATTAGCTCTTCTAATCCTACAGAAGCTTCAATGAAGAGCTTTGCAGTAATCTGGCTCTGTGAAAGAGACTTGTGTTGATCTCCTTCACTAATAAACCCTTGAAATACTACATTAAACTCCATGCTTATGAATAGACCTGGGAGGAATCCTCGGTATTACAGAGAATGAATAAGTCAGTGCCGTGTGTGGACCCAGGGCAGGGATGGGTCCAGGCATTGATGATTCCTCCTGAAGTCAAGGAGTCTTTTCAGCTGTTGCTTTACAGACCCACACGCTCAAAGAGAGGCTGGTACCAACTGCACACCACAGCCCAGTCTAGTAACCTATTTAGGAAGTGTTCCATGTATTTCTACAAGAGGACACCAACACACGTTTTTCTGATGTTAGGAAGAGGTCTTTTGCATCACAAATGACAAAACCACCTGCGGGACAGCAGCAGTTTATGCATTGAGGTGATTCATAAAACTGAAATAAAATTAAAGCAGATGGAAGGAAATTGATCCCTGCTTAGAATTCCTATGCATACGAGTTGTCCAACCTTGAGGTCTTTCTGTTATTGTCAGCTCTTTGACAACATTAAGATTAAAAGAAAGGAAGAAATGCAACATCTTAGTTTTGCCAGTTCTAAAGCTGTGGCTGCTAGGAAAAAAGGATGATTATGGTAAACGTTCATATTTTCAGCTCATTCATGAATGCAGCAAGTAGATAATTTTTTTACCCACGAACATTTAGAAGCTGTTATAAATAATCCACCCACTATGGACTTCATGAGAAACTGGACTGTCTATCTGCACAGGTGAGTAAAGGAACAAAAGCTTGGCTATTGGAAGTGTATGCCATATGAACAGGAAGAGCAGATTTTGTCAGGTTTTTTCCTGAGTGTAGGTAAATATTTTCAAAATACTATTTAAATGATAATTTGATTACAGACATGTTTCCATTACACACAACTAGGCTGGTTTGTAAGGTTGCCTAGTTCAATCTGATGTTAACTAGGAAAACTCACCGAGTAGTTACAAAGAACTTTAAAATGCAACCAAAAAGTACAAATAAAGCATAGAATACCCGGGGGAAAAAAAAGAAATGGATAAAAATTCTTGAACTACTTTAGAACACTTTTGGTTTCAGCTATTTTAGTATACAATCTAAACCCATCAACACAAAAATCTCTTCTGCAACAGCACCAGCTCCAAACAGTTCAGACCTGAGCATAAGGTTTGGCCATTCTGTATGCCAAAACAAACCATTTTTTTTTAATCAGAATAATCCCTTTTTGAAAGTGCAGGATTTTTTTTATTATTTAGGCAAACAGCATTCAAGACATATGCATCTGTCAATTTCAAGAAAATGAAACGTTTATGGCTTAATTCCATTTGCAAATAAATTACATATTAAAACCAGAAAAATTAAAAATTAAGTCATTGACAAGGTCATGTTGCTGTTCCTACCTGCAGCTATTCAAACAAATGTACCATCACCTCCAGAATCTGTGAAGTTGTGTTTCATTCTAAAGCTTACTAAATTAAGCATTTAAATTTTTTTAGAAAGAATGACAGGTAAGCAATCTTTTGAATTTTTCTCCCTGCTACTGAAAATTTTTACTTATTTGGATGCATCTTGGAAAGGTTTATTAACAAGGTCTATTTTAGTATTTTGACTGAAAAGTCAAGGAGAAGGAGACCAGGACAGACCAGGACCATAAAACTATCTTCACCTTTTTTTTTTTTTTTTTCCCTTTAGTTTTTGATTGCTTGTTTTGTGGGGTTTATTTGTGCTTTTCCTAATACGGAAAAATAATGAAATACACTTCTGAGATTAGGAAAGGTTTTATAAAGAGACAATCTTTAACACACCACCTACAAATGATACTAGTTAAGCTACAGTGCTATTTATATAGTTCCTTCCTAACTGAAAAATCCATAGCTTTGTAAATAACTTATTCCACAGTGATGCTGCCCATGATAGCTATGAAGCATGCTCACTTCCTCAGAGGGAAGATTAGCCAACTTCCCAGCCTTGTGTATGCACCCAGACACCTAAACCAACTGGAAATAGAACAAACCTTTCCTGAACACCCAACTGAACGCTTTTCCATCATCCACATTTTCACTTTAGAAACAGATTTTAAAATAAAGATTTTTTTTGTTGTTTATTTTTAATTCAGATTCGTGGTAAAGGAGCTGTGGTTCTGTTCAGGAAATGTCACGGGTGATCCTGATGGCAGCATGTGGGTTTGTAGCAGGACAGTGAACATTGGTGCATGTGTCTGCAAAACCATGTATGTGCCTTGTGGGTTTTTGGTTGCTAGTGTAAAGTACATAATGTGAAAATATTACAAACATATTAAAATGTACTTTAGGCTCTGCTTTCTTAATATCTTTTCGCCTAAGAAGCTACCTCAAGAAAATCATGTTAAACCCAGTGACACCAAATAAATCTTAGAGGAAGTGATGAGGCTAACAGGTGCATACGATCTATACAGTTTGAGGAACAATGCCTTTTAGTCTGCTGGTTGAAGGACTTTTTTACTTCAGTTTTAAGGATGCATAATCCAGCTGTGCAAAACTCCTCTATCACAGTGCTCTTCCAAGAGCTTTTTCATAAACTAGTTATTATAAGATTAGCAAAATCAAAAAACACTTCAGAAGCTTTTTAATTTCTTCCCACTAACTTTGTGAGTATTAGTTTGGAGAGAACAAGCCTAGGCAGGGCAGACACTTCTTTACTAATGCCTATCTTGCAGCTGGAGCAGTGGCACTTGGTGTAACTTAGCAGTGGAAATTTTCATAGAACAGCTAATATGTATGGAATTGGAAATTCAGGGGCAAAAGAATAAAATCATTCAGCGGTGCTGTTCTTTTATTAAATTCACAATTTTTTAATTCTTACATATATTTTTATCTTTTGCAAGGTAGCTGTTTTACTGGCTTTTCAGAACTTAGTTTCTTTTCTCTTTTTCTTTTTCTTATTCTGTTTCTAGTCGTATTAAGTCAATTTCAGATTTCATTCTTTTGTTGTCTTATTATCATATTTAGTTATTCAAAACTGAGAGCATGCTACTTTGTACTGATTTTATACAAAGAATCTACTCATAGACTTATTCCATGGAAAGGTCTACAGAACAAAAGGAATGTCAGGCTCATTATAGGACAATATGATCTGCAAGGAACTAATTCTTTGTTATGAATACAAGTGTGAGGTGAAGGGATAATGACAAATGTTCACATTTAACATAAAATAGAAGGCTTCTGCCAAGATGTGCAAAAAAACTACTTCAGGAAGTTTTAGAATGAGGAAAAGGCACACATATTTGGGGGGGTAGGTCATGAGAAATCAACATTGTATTTTGTAGGAAATCAATGCTAAATATGCTTAATATGTCAAATTCAGGTGATAATATACCTTCATCTATAGTCAGTCTTGGGTGAGTTAGTATGTGGCTGTTCTTGCACCATCAGTGCTCAGCTGACACAATGCACTGGGCTCACAAAGATTATTGGAATACCTCTTTCCTGGAGTTATTTCATAAGAAGTGCTCTACTTCTGCCACAGAGAGAGGCAAGAGGGGCAGTTCCTTTGTCAGTTCTCTGTAAGCCAGTCCATTTCTATCTCCCCACAATAAGTTTCTTATTCCTTACCAGAGAAGGCAGAAGGAAATTAAGAAGCAGTAAAAGAAGAGAAAAGCTACCTGACAGTAGCCTTCACTAAAGAAAGATCTGACAGGCAGGAAGAATAAAAAAATATAGGAAACTCCCTGATAGTGCAGTTTGCATTTGTTTGAGTGATCCCAGAGAAGAAAACAGAACTGCCTACATGTTTGTAGTCCACATGAGAAGTCCTGTAAGAAGGAAGTTCCTTCTTTGGCGTTTTTCTACTTTTTCCTCAAAAAAAATCCCCAACATGAAAAAAGACTGAATTACTATTTTTTACCTCCCTATGAATTTTGAACTAGGTTTTCATTATCTAGCCATGATTTCTCTGACTAGATGACTTGAAGTTAATGAGGTCACTGTAGCTCAGTATTTATTTGCATTTACTGAAATTAAACAACACAGTTTAATAGGGCAAGGGGAGGGGGGGCACGTTGCAGGCTTTTTTATGATGAATTAGAAAGGCAACTCCAATCAGTCCTTTGCAGTATGATGAGCCTATTCAAAATTTCCAGATTTCAGTAACAACTGCTGAGAGCTAGATTCTGATGAGGATAATACCTTTGCTCTGTAAGTAGCTCATTTATTTTAACTCTGTGTGAACCACGCTAAGAAGTTGCAAACCAAAATGATCCAGGAATAAAAATCGAAAAGAGTAAACCCTTATCTACAGTAAAGTCAGTAAGTATTTACCATGGTAGGTAATCAGAATAAAAGAGAAATATTTATTTATACAAACCAACATTTGCAAAACTGAAGTCAAACTAATTTTATTTGCAAATGATGTTCTTGCTTTCCCAATGATGTCAGTTCAGTACTGTATTCCATTTTCTTTTGACACAAAAGGATTTCCAGAATAATGTCTCTTTAACTACTCACAATACTTCCCCACAAAATAAAGGGTTGATCCAGATGTTTGTATCAGAATATCTAACTTCAGGAATTTGTTCAAGAATATTTTCATGAGTGATTATTTCTACAGAAAATCAAGAGAGATTACATATAGGAACTAGCACCTTAGCATATATTTGTTCTCTCACATAATCCAAACAAGTAAAAAATAGCTGGAATCCATCATACTCAACACAATGCAAACAGAGCCTTCTTAACAAAAAGCAAATGAGCATTTTTTATAATTATATAATTACAAAATTTTATCTAATTTAGAAGATCAGAGACTGAAATATTGAATGAGAACTACTTTTATGCACAAGAATAATTCTTGATCTTATTTTCAATATTGCTAAAATAGCAGATAATTTGAACGTCTCAAATGTGATTGCCAACTTGTGCACAGGTTTTTTTCCTCTCACATCATTTTAACAGCTGAATTAAGCTCATATTCAGAGACTGTGAAGATATGGCAGCAGAGAAAGTCCACAGCAGTGGATTACACTATACAAATCAAACCTTTTCCAAAACTGAGCTTATCTATCACGAAATACCGAAACTTTTGTTAGACTTGAATTCTTATGCCTATAGGAATCAATTCAATAATCCGATTATAAAATGTGAAAAAGGCTAAAACTTGTTGCAGCATACATGCACTTTATGATGTTTGCTCCCTGCACTCCTAATTCCCTGAGCTTCGTGCTCCCTTTCGAAGCACTCTGCTGCTGCTTTCCTGCTGCCAGCCCGCCTGCCTGCCTGCCTAGGCTTCCTTTAATGGAAATCAAGCCACAGTGGGAAAGAATCCATTTGCAGAGCTCGTACCTGACAAAGTCAGGGTGTTGTCAGGGCACGCACCTGCAGCAGGGAACTGAAAAGTTGTTCAGGATCACACATCATAGGCATAGCCAATGTTTAGTACAACACAGGACAAAGATTTTATAACAACTCACTCAGGACAGGAAGGATGCCATAACAATTTAAAATAGAGAAGGATGCAAAGGTTTTTCAATTATCCAAGATGGAACTTTTATTTAAAGTTGATAGTTTCCTAAATATATCTTCATAAATGAAATGATTTTATAATCTGGCCAAATATCACTGCTTCCTTGCCTAAAAAGAGGTATTAATACTTGATCAGTACAAACAAGCATTACACCCACCTTCCAAATAAATATAAGAATGTTGGGCAAGAAAGCAAATCCAACTGTAAGATGTTTCCACAGGAAGTCTGACTGCCTCTATTTTCCAAAGAAAATGAAAACTGAGAATCCTATTTATCTGTCACTGCTGTTACAACTTTTGTAACATTGCTGTGACTCTCCATGGTAATTCGCTGTGAGAACTTCACAAAATCGTGTCTCTATACAAGATACAGACATACTGTCAGAACACACATAATAAATCTAATCTGCCCTCCAGGAAACAGCAGTTTACCAAGAAAACTTGCAACAGAAACAAAAACCCTTTTGATTCTCAGAAAGTTTGTGTTGCAGGACAGCTTGCTTGCAGGTGTATGAAGTCCATGAAATAGGGAACCTGTGCTTTCATTAATTCACTGAAAAAAACCGTTCTTCAAGGCAGACTTGAAACTCTATGCAAAACTTTCTTTGTTGAACATACAGGCATTAATTGTGATAAATACTCAGATCTGACTGATCATGGCTGAATAACTGTGAGAAAATGACAGGCACTATTTGAAAAGGGAGACTTTCAGTGAAAAAGACTGAAGGTAAAACATCTAACATTGGTACCCTTTTGATATATTTTGAAACAGCATGAGACATGTTCCTGAAGAAGGAATTTATGAGCCTTAAGTAAGAGTAATTTCTAACTGAGAGGATTTAACATTGTCCACAAAGGGACATACTGAGTTAGATGTGAATAAATCACTGAAACCTCTTTCGACCTTCATTGTAATTTAGTAAGAAATTCATTAGATGCTTTCAGACACATCAATGATAGCACGTCTTCCACAGTGTTTTCAACTTCCTATAGCAAGAACAAGTGAATCAATACAAGAATACTAACCAGGTGGCAGAGGTATCAAAAACCCACAGTTAATCTCAGTTCAGATGTATTTTAATCAATGCAGAATTAAATTAACTCTTCAGCTGGCATCACACCTTTT
The DNA here is from genome assembly GCA_013397795.1 of Orthonyx spaldingii. Lineage (NCBI taxonomy): Eukaryota > Metazoa > Chordata > Aves > Passeriformes > Orthonychidae > Orthonyx > Orthonyx spaldingii. The sequence continues at coordinate 557,386 of VZTJ01004171.1, read as the reverse complement.
GGCACTTAGATTGATCTTAGAAGGCTTTTAAAAAGGCACAGTGAATGATACAGGTTTTATTAAGTTTTTCAAATTCTCATCCATCTTCAAGATTAATTTTCATCTCCTGTTGTGTAAACCCCAATTTGATTACTAATGCCATGGATCAGGTGACTGTCACCTTTCCGTGTTGCGTGCACCTCCTCTGCACTGGAACGGAAAGGCAATGTGTTTCTCATGGGAGTCTCCAACAAATGCCATTGCATGGCAATACTGAAAATGAATCATTATGGAGTGGGGTAGAAATTGCAATTATAAATAAGAAACATGATAGAAAAAAAAAAATCAAAGCTACGAAGCCAACCATTATCATTAAGCCAAAAATTAAGTTTGCCCATGCCTTCACAAAAGATGCACAGCATCTTTTTGATGCCACATCACCCCTGGGTTCAATAATACACCAAATAGAGCTGAACTGAGCCAGGGAATCCATGAGGACTCTGACTGACCAGACTGACTTCACAAGTGAAAACATAAATGAGCACTACAGCCAAGCAGACTTCTAACTGGAGCACTGCACATTTGCAGCAGTGCTATTTCTAGTGTCAGTGATAAACGCAAACAGGATCATTTTAGGCTGCAATAAACATTATATGGCCTGCATTAGGGAGAGCACAGCCAGCAGTTGGAGGGAGGTAATGCTTCCTTTCTACTCAGTACTGGTGAAGCACATCTGAATTTCTGGGTTTAAGCCTGGGCTCCCCAGTACAAGAGAGAGATGGACTTACTGCAGCAAGTGCAGCAAAGGGCTGCTAAAATGGTTAAGAGACAGCAGCATCTGATGTACAAGGAGAAGAGGAGACAGCTGTGACTGTTCAGACTAGAGAAGGGGGGGGCTCCTGGAGATCTTATCCACATGTATGAATAGCTAATGGAAAAGAATAGGGAGCTGGACTCTTCCCAGTGGCATCCTGTGAAAAGACAGGAGGATGTGTATTTCACAATCTGAAATACAGGAAATTCCTCTTAAATACAGGAAAATAACTTTTTTTTTTTTTTGCTGTGAAGGTTGTCAAACACTGCAATGTGATGTTTAAAGATATTGTGGAGTCTTCACCCATGAAGACACTAGAAACCTGGCTGGACACCACGCTGAACAATGTGTTCTAGTTGACCTTGCTTTAAGCAGCAGGGTTGGATTAGCTCAAGTCCAGAGGTAACTTCCAACCTGATTCTTTCTGCCATTCAGTTATCTGTCAGCATCTCCAGTCCCACAGTGCTGGTGCCTGAAGCCATCCAGGCTGCGCCATCAGCTGCTCAGCACCACAGCTCTGGGCTGCAGCTTTCTGTATTTTCAGAAATTTCAGTTGCCATGGGGGAGATGATACATTTGAGAGGTGCTTCTTTGAAGACATCTGATTTGAGAACTTGAGTTAAATACAGCAGATGCCGGTAAATGGCAGTTTAGGAGTGTTAATTATGCTCTGAATTATGATGCCCTTATATTTGATTATATATATATATCTTAGCACCATTACAATCTTTCCATCTTATTGGTCAAAAATACAATCCTTCCATCTTATTGGTCAAAAAAATGAAATTTATTTTATAGAAGAAAATTAAGAAAATGTAGCCATTTTTAAGTGTGACATAAGTGTTTCTGAAATAAAACGTGATATCTTTTTTGGTATTTATAGGATCTTATGGAGCTCATGGAAGGAATTTAATCTAATTTTTTTTTTGAGAACTAACTTTTCAATGGCTAAGGTAAAATGAATACTGCCTTGTATTAATACTTCAATTAATATAACTTGAAATATTATTTTCTTCTCTCTAGTACTCACTGCAGAGATCCTATTCATAACCATGTTCTTTGTTTTTATTTGGTGCAAGTTTGCAAATCATTACTACACATATAACAATGGTTGTGACAGGGATGAACTGCGGCTTTCCAAGAACGATGGAAGACCTTTGGGTGATAGTGATTCAGTTCTGCACCAAATGTCCAAATTCACCGTTCTTGTCCAGCATTTGTTTGTCACACTGGTCACAGCAGGTTTACACTGCAGTGATCATCATATCTAAATTTGCACGGCATATCCTGGAATAGGAATTCTCTGTGCAACAGAAGCTCTTACTCCTTTTGGTACAGAAACCTGATAATGGAATTCACTTAAATCAGTTGCTCAGAAGCTGTTTCTAGTGGGTTTTTTTCTTCTTTTTNTTTTCTTGTGGGTTTTTTTTTTTTTTTTTTTTTTTTTTTTTTTTTTACAGAAATGTCTGGTTGCCTGAGGCAAGAAAAGTGAGACTGAAAAGCTAGAGTCAGGGTAGTTTGCAAATGAGGGCAAACATTAGCAGGGTCACACCTTGCCTTGAGACTAATTTTTGTTTTTGAAGGCAAGACACTGCATCGATGCATTGTCTATTAATACAGTAATTTTATGAGGTACAAAATGTCCTATGCTATTTATCACTCAATTAAGTTTCATATTGCTTGTCAATAACTTCAGAAATGGCAACAAATGGGTCTTTGGCAGATTATTTTCAGTTGACTAACTGGTGGTTGAAGGAATTAATCACTTCTTTAGCTGACAGATTTTTTTTAACATGGTAGGCAGGGAAGCAGAGTGTGAAGCAGATATATTTATTAAACCATCTTTCAGTTCTGACGGCCAGGGAAGCAACAAAACATTCACACCTTGAGCTTGATACCCTCTCTTGTGTAAAGCTGGTCTGTTCAAAACCATGTGGAGATGTACTACTTTTGTTGTGGTTGATTTTGACACTCGCTTCCACACAAGCTTATTAAGGTAAAACAGTGAGTGAGCCACAAGAAATAATATCCCTTCTTCTCTTGTTGTGTGGGGTATGGTGCTCCTCCAAACTCATCCTTCAGCTTACAACAGCTGGTTTTCTTGGTGAAATTTTCTGTTTGCTTCCATGTGACTTGATAAGGCAACTGTTCCTGCTGTGAGCTCAGTCACTGTTAATTGCCCAAGCCCGACAAAATTATTTATCATTCTGGGCTTCCAAAAACTATCCATCCAGTGAAAACACCATGAAAATGATTTGGTAAAGATTTCAAGTTTGTGGAGGTATCATTCTGGTGTCATGCAAGAATTAAGAGCATGATTTCAGACCTGGGCAACTCTACAAGGAATGTTTTAGGAATTTGTGTTCTAAATTGACGTTGGCCATCTGATACGCTGATATTGTGTAAATGATTCCTTTTTTCTGCACTTATCTGGAAAGGTGTTTCCCTTCTTTCATTGCTTAGCTATTATTAGCTTAAATAGTAGCACTCCAAGGCTACAGTAAAAAAGGTATATATCACATATTGCACGGAGTATCACTAGCAACAAGTAAAGCAAAGCCGTGGTAGAGAAAATGAGAATAAAACAAATATGGCAGCAGGCGTTTTCAAACACAAGGGTATGTGGAAGGATAGTTGTGTGAAAAGACGTCAGTAACCACTGCGCCTTGCCCCCCC
>VZTJ01004171.1:509506-553411 GCA_013397795.1 Orthonyx spaldingii | reverse complement strand
CCCTGGACAGCGCTGGGACGGGGCGCCCTGCCGAGCCCTCGGGGCGCGGCCGGGGCCGGGGCTCTCTGCGGCCGGCGGGGATCGGTGCTGAGCCCCGGGAGCGGGCGGGGAGCGCGGGAAGCCTCTCCCCTCAGCGCCCGATTATCCGTTTGCGCCGTGCCCGTGCCCCGAGCCAGATACGGGCGTGAGGGAAATAGGCGTCGACTCGGGGCTGGAAGCGCTCGGGGAGCCCGCTGAGGGCTCCAGCCACGAGGGGTACTCCGGCGGCCTTTGTGCATTGTGAGGCTTTCTAAGAATTCGCGAACTGCTGGTGCCCGTCAAGCTAATTAAACCCATTCAGGCTGGCGTTACTGCGTTATGCTTAGGTAAGGTTTCTCATCTGGTTTTCAGAGCAATTTATGTCGTTCCACCTCATGAATTAGACATAGACCTGATATTTCATCTCATACTTGCTGCTCTAACAATAACTTCATTTCTGCATTTGCTATTCCAATTATTTCTTTTTCCTAGGAAGAATAAATGAACCCCCAAACTGTGTTGCATTCATGATGATTAGCAGTTTTTCAGTCAATTTTCTTAGCTCCCCTATTCTTTCCCTTTTTTCAAGACTTTAGGCTTGTAATCCCTTTTCTGAGTGAATAGGGTTGTTTCTGTGGCTAAAGCTCAGTGACTATTACTAGCCTAGGATTATAAAATCATTGCTATCTATCATCATGAGATGCTTGAAAAGTTTTTCTCTCAAATATAAAGGAATGCTTTTATACATCTTATGTCATCTCTCAAACTGGATCTAATGCTGCTTCTAAAATGGCTCTATTTTCAGAGCTGGTCACTTATTCTGTGGATGTAGGAAGATGGCTTTCTAAGTTCGAGGGATGATTTAACAGGAAAAAAGTCATAAGCAAGGATGCATAAGCATGTGTCTGTAATGCTGTATTTGGGCTATTCATTTCCACTGGACTACAGGTTACAATGTACTGCATGTAGGTTGGTCTAAAGACAAATGGTCAGACATTTGCTATTTGGAGTACTAGTAGGAAAACCGAAATTTTTATTCACTCAGATTTTCCATTATGAATACATCTGAGAATACAGAGCTACAGAAAAATGTAACAGAGGAATTTTTCATAACAAGTGTAAGACTTTAATTATATTTGTATGAATAGAACAAAGTGTTTTACTTATTTGGAAGTGGTCTAATCTTAGAATTTTTCCTAAAACAAAAGTCCCAATGGAGCCACTCCCTTTTCTTGTAGTTAGAATTAAGATGATTTCTTTCTAAACTACAAAAGGTAGTCATAAGGAAACATATGCTTTAAATCATGTAAATGGGTCTACTACTTTTCTAGGGTCAGGAACAAAAGGTGGTGACAGCCTGTACTGTGAAGAGATTCCTGTAACAGACTGTTTTACATAATTAATCAGAGAAGATAAGCAATTCAAGGGTCAGGAGAATGTGTGCAAATGTGTTACAAATGTTCTCTTTGTAGGGAAGAGAATGGTAGAGAAGTTTCTTGCTTGGATTGTGTTGCTCTGGGGTGCTACATATGGCCATGCGTTCTACAGCTGTGATGACTGTTCTCTTTGCCAGTAGCAAGAACCTTAAATGAACCAGGTGATTGTAAGGAAGCACGAGGAGTACTGTAATGGTGATATAAAAACTTTGTGCTCCCCCTTCTCAAAAACAAAAAAAAAAAAAAAAGAAGCATTTGCTGAAATCGTGCTGATCCGAAGCAGGCAGGAAAAGTATGGAAGGAGAAAGAAGGAAGGAACATATTGAGATTTCCTGGTTGTACTTCTTTTCCTGTGGAAATATGTGGCTTGCAGCTATTATGAGTCAGATCAATACATACAATGCAAGATCATGAGGCAAACATCAGAGAAAAAGGTAAGGAATTTAGTTGTATAGTGTGTTTTTTACCCCTTTTTTGTCATCAATAAAATGTCTCACCGAGGTCTCACCATCCTCTCTCCCATTGGTTCACTTGCTGAGTACTCACTTAAATTAATCAAGTTTTTGATGAAACCTTAAAAATAAGAAGTCAATGTCCATAAAAGTAAGTACTAAGGTTGTGTATATTTGTCTTATTGTGATTAATGTTTTCTTTAAAAAATCTGTTCTTAACCTTCTATGACAGTGTTTCAAAACAGATCCCATGATGAAATGAAAACATAAGTAAGAGTTGACAATAAAATCTAATAGGCCAAATATCAGTAACAGTCAAAACCTGGTTATGTCATGCCATAAAAGATAAAATATCACTGCTATTATGAGTATGAATGCCATCTGTTTAAAATTCTAAAAAAACCCCCCCAAGACTCAAAATAAGCAGTCCAAGAAGCCAAGATAGAGTTTATAGCAAACACAGCTATTTTCCTTTTAAATGGAATGAGTTGTTCAACCAAAAATATTATAAATCATATCATACTTTAAAAAATCCCCAAAAGCTAAAAATCAAGCACCTCAGTAATCTAAGCAAGCATATTTAATGTTATAAATTATCAGCGAGGAACTATGTGTTAGGAGGTACTGGCTGTATTTTGTATCTACTTTGTAGACTAGCAACAGGCTTTAATTTTTCTTTATAAAAACTTATTCATATAAGAAAGGTTCAGTACAGGTACAAAGAAATCTTATTTAAAAAAAAAATCAGTGGAAAATACAGGACATGATTTAAAGTATTTTGTTGTAATGTTATTTAGAAATCATTACGTTTCAGATTGCACATAACAAATGAAGTTTGAGCCATTGGAGAGCTGCCACTAGAGTTTCTTTCCTGGAATTCCTTGCACATTTTGTTCTATTTACTTTTTAAACACCTTTATTGTCTATGTGTCTTTTAAAATCTACTGCATTTATGTAGATGTTTACCATTGCAATTAAGATTTTTAGCATTTGAAATTAAATTAGGCCAAGTCTCATATTTGACATTACTTTGAATATTCTTTCTAGCATGTCTTCACCATTTGAGATATGGCTGTATGTGTGATGTATATTCAACCTGTCTTGTGTGAATAGTTGCATGACAAGTTGGGATTCAAGTTTCTCATTAAACATATTCTATTTTTAAGTCAGTTCAGGGCATAGGTTTTTGTTCAAGAAAGCAACACTGCTCAGGGCAGAATGTTAGCATCTATTTAATTTTTAAATTACAATAGGATTTAAGCATGTGTTTAAATTGACTAGGGCTTCTAGCTATGGTGTAAACAATAAATTAATTTTTTCTAATAAAGGTAGCAAAATTTGCTAGAAACAGCATATTTTTATAAGGTTTTTGTTTATAGATTCACCTGCTTTGAGACAATTGAAGAAAACATGTTAATACCTATAATTAAACCTTTTACTTTTACCATAGGTATTGACTGCAGCTCATTTGGTAATATGCTATTCTTCCATTTTTTTTGGTTGTTCTGCTCCGGTGATGGCAGTTATAGGTCAGTGCTAGGAAATGGCTCACCACACAGGATATTTGCTTTTGTAGATGTGGTGTCTAGAGCAAGCTGACATCTACTCCCTTGTTGTAGGAGTGCACATTTCACTGCTCTCAGTTGTTCTGCAGCTTCATGACCTCAGCCACAGCAAATACGATCCCTACGGATTAATTTTACTTCACCACAGTGAGACCTCACCAAGTCCTGCTCATTGATTCAGACCCCAAGCACCTTTATGAGCTTTAGGGCCTCCCCAGACCTTCAGTCTTTAGGAGAATCCCACCCTATCAGAGCATAGTGTTTTGTGATATTCACTTCCACTTGTTTTTCATTCATATTTCCTATTAGATGATAGTTTTGTTAAGTGGAATAGATGCCCTTGCTAAGAATATTACCACTTTCAGATTTAATTGAGATTTAATTGTATTTTAACTGACATTCACATTTGATTCAAATTCCCCCTTCCACGGTTCAGACCTTCACTGCTACTTTTAAACACCCTGCCAGCTACTTGAACTTGGCAGTATTGTGGTACACATTATTCTTGATTTTACTTCTCTGACTCTTTAAATTAGTTCCTTTGTATTACTTAAGTCAATTTGTGAATTGATTTTCTTTGTGCATATTCACTATTCACACTTGAAGTAGCTGTTTCAAGAGAATGGTGCCCTGCTAGTAGGAGCATTCAAACAAGCACCCTTGTGCAAGTCAGCCCCAGGAGGGTAATTCCTTACAGGGAGGACACTAAGCCCAGGTGATGACCAAGCTGTGACCTTATGTGTAATTTCTGAGAGGGTATTTCTTTCATGAGACCCCCTCTCTGTACTTCCTGTGCATATGTACCTGCCTGAATGTGAACTGAAAGCTGTGCTGTCCCCTCTTGAGTGACAAGGCCACTTTTTCTCTGCCCGAAGGCAAGGGGAAAATGCCTGGAGACTTGCACTCCTGCATGGGGCTGTGGGGCACAGAGCTGTCTGGAACCCTCCCTTGGGATGATTTGGCTGTGCCTTGCACTTCACGCATGGCTATGCCCATTGGTTGTTTCAGCGAAGTCTATGCAGAAAATAGGTCAGCCATGCAGTGGCTCAGGAAGAGAGCTTTAATTGTGTGGCTGTAATCTAGAAACAGGACGTGTGTATCATCTTAGAGGAGCCTGGAACCACTTCCAAAGACGTTATCAAGCATCATGGAATCTAGTCCTTAGACAGCTTATTATTAGAGAGTTGCAGGGAATATCCCATGCAAGTCATCCAATTGCTTCCCTGTGGATGAAGTAAAAGTTTCTTGTTAGGAGGCAATGTGCTAAAATTCTTTGATTATTTTCCCCTCCACAAATGGAAATTGAATGAAACATACATTTATGACTCTTTTCCTCATCCTGGCTCTGAGTTATTCAGAACAAAAATGTATCACACTTTTGGGGAAAACGTATTTTGTGGGAATCCTGCTGGTGTAATTCTAGAATGTCACTGATTCCAGAGAGTGCAGTAAAACTTACGGTTTCTGTGATGCCACGTACAGGGTTTAGTTGCTGCTAAACTCTCCACTTTTAATGAATAACAGCACAGAAACAAGTTTCTCAATAGCATATTAGACAGAGGTTGGACTCGATGATCTTAAAGGTCTCTTCCAACCTGGTGATTCTGTGATTCTGTATGGCGATGGCCGCCTTTCTAATACTGACCAAGGTAAACGTGTGTTTAATTTCATTTTTACCTTGCATTTCACTGGGCACTTGATACAGATGGAGACTGACAAAAATTGTTCAGGGAAAGCTGATTACCCTCCTCAGCAAATACAGAAACTCTTCACACACAAAAGAGTATTAGTAAAAGCCTGAGTACAACAGAGGAACACCTCAGCAATATTTCTGGTTTGTTACTTGGAAAAATTGAGATTTTACCTTTGCTTATAATTATTTCCATGATTTGAAAACACAAGGCAATATACTTAGGTGCTGCCTTCTGGTTAATAGAGAAGAGCATCTGCTTGCATGAATAGCTATGTTTCTTCCTAGCCCTGACTGTAGGCACCCAGGAGCCTAAAATACTCATTGCAGTTCCTGTTTTAAATAGAACTGCTAAAAATGGCAAAATGTCCATGTCTTTGGAGAAAGCATGTATCAATCTAACTTATAAATTTCCTTTTTTTTTTTTTTTTGTTTTTGCCAAAATTGTCTTCATAGTTGTCTCTTGTCTCTTTGCACTGGCAAGCTGAAAGTGCAAAACCATTTGCCTTCATGATGAGAATAATCTTTGGTGGACTGAAAAATTGTTGAAATTTTAGTGAAAATAGAGCTATTAGTCCATAGAACTCACAAGGTGTATTTAGAGGTAGGTTTTTAGAATTTCCCCATGGGAAGAATGGTAGGAAGGGAGAGAGTCTTGTGACTTAAGCAACATAGCAAGGCTTTTGGTCAATGGGGAACTGATTTTTTTCTCAAAAACTTCAGGAAATCTTGACAGAAATAATTACAATTAATTGTAGATTGAATTAAATACTTACTTTGATACTGTTAAAAGTTCCTGAACAAGTTGCATGGTATTAATAAAACCAGCCAAGGGGAAATGCATTTCCTTTAAGGAATTACCAAGCCTTCAGAAATGACAGAATGACATTAAACCTGCTGCGTGTTAGCCATGAAGATTTAGTGTGAGGATACCTTCCTAGTTCTGCTTGTATATATAGCACCTGCACCCTTTTAGGAATCCTATCTGGAAAATCTATTAGAATTTGACTTGTGTAAAGTGTTTTCATCCCACTGTTGTTTTTAAAATCTGGCTGCCAATTTTTATAAGGTCAAACATGACTTTTCTAAATCACTCTACTAAACTGCCCCAACAAACTTGTGCAATCTCTTAACTTGTGCTAAGACATCTGGATTCACTTCTTAGCTCGGCTGCAGCCTCTTGTGATCTCCAGCTTGCCTTATATCCCCACTTATAAAGGAGTCATTGTTATGCTCCTTATATGTCCCATTTTTCTGTCTCAGCCGTTCAGAAGGCAGACCCTGCAGGTCAGACACCATCTTCTGCTGTATATTTCTGTATGGCCCTGCTCTTAACTGTAGCCTTCTGTTTTAAAACTAGCAAGTAATAGGCCTACCAACAGCAATATAGAGAAAGCAGAATGCAGGGTATCAGTGGCATTATTTCTCTGCTGAGCAACCTGCCCAAGGATGAACTCACAGAAGGTTAAATACCAGTATTTAAGTGTAAACAAAAGTTCTGTAAGAATTTTTGCGTGTTGTGATCTTGCTGACTAAGTAGAGAGACGTTCATGAATGTTAGAAGGTAATGAAATATTTCCCTTTGCAGCAAAAACATTTGATTGTGTGGTGGCAATGAAATAACACCAAGGAGACGAGTCTTCAGTTTCAAGTTAGGCATAGTTTGCGAAACCTTTTGATGTGCTCACGAGGCAGAGACTACATTTTCTGACACTGAAAATCTGCAGCTGATATGAAAATTAGTATCAGCTTTGATCAGGTTCACACTTACCCTGTATGTCAACGTGCTCCAGATCTGTGGGAGATGCAGCACGATAGCCAGCTATATGTGGAAAAAGTCATTGGCCATAATAGTAGTAAATTTTAGAACCAACGGAGGCATGGCTAGTCACAATTCGAAGTGTGCAGCTGTACCATGCATGAGATAGAGGTGGGCATCATGACACTTCTCTTAGCAGATTAGAGACTGGCACTCAGACTTGCCAGTGGCTTTAATGGTTGCTTAATATAGGAAATGTCTTTTCATGACATCTTCCTTTGAGTTTCTCTTTGAAAATTATTTGCAGTTCTAAGTAATAGTAAGTTCTAAGCAAAAATGGGTTCAAACTGTAGAGGGGAATTAAAAGGAAAAAGTATCTTTTCAAATAGGCTTTGAAGTGTTGAAGAGCAAGGACTACTGATAGAATACAGGGTTATGATCTACCCATAGGAAAAGCTAAAACAGAACATCTATCCCTGCCCATGTTGTAGGCAGAATTTTGTTAGCAGTAAATTGGAAAAGGGAAAAGTAAGATAAGAAACTGAAATGAGAGAGTGGTAGTGGCAGAAAAGCGTCTAATGGAGTTAATGTATTTAAAAAAATAGTTGGATTTTATTGCCATTGTTGTACGGTACTATATTGTAAATGACTGATCCATTTAATGCTGGAATAAATATGCCAAAAAAGGCAGTTATATTGGTTTATATAACAAATACTCAATGTTTTCTTTCCCAGCTGTTACACTGCAGTAATGGAAAACACTCATAATCTTTAGTAAAATATTAATAAAGGCATTCAGATCGTTAAACTTAGGTTTGGCACTCTGTCTTTTAGCAAAGAAGCTGCATTACTTAGGAATGCAATCCTAATGTCAGTTTAACATAGTATGGGTATCACGGGATTTAGATGCCTGTTATAAACAGAGTTGAAAACCCAGAGCAAAGATTTACAACATGAATATGCTGCAAAGATACTTGTGATACTGTGAGAACTTAATTTCTCCTTTGTCACAAGATGCTTGTAAAGTTAGAGCTTGTGTCTCATTAAAACTTGTCAGGTACAAGCATTTAAAATAAATGTTTTGTATTTTCCACATCACCTAAAGTGTAAGCAGAAATGTCAAATATTTCTGACCCCATGTAAAGGAGGCCAGTACCCAGTGCAGCAGGCTTTCTTTCCTCCCTGTGTTGATTTTATCTTTTGAGAGTGCACACTCTGCAAGACTTGTGGTGCTTCTGAATGCTCTAGAATGCCAAAATGCTTTAAAAAATACTGTCTTCATCTTGGCAGGAAATTGTTTGTGAAGGAGATGCTACCTTTCTTTGTCCTTAAACTTAGGTTTCTGGTTTACATCCTCTAGGAACTCATGCATCTCCTTCCCTCCCTCTGCCCCAGCTGTTCTCACGGCTTCTCAGCCTTTACTTCCTCGGAAAAGGGGAACCTTGCTATGTAGCATCCTCTTTCTGTGCGTGTAAACAAGTACAGAGGTGGAACCTATTATTTGTTACATGATTTCTTTTTTCAAGGGTCCAGTGAACAATAATTTTAACTTTCCAGTCACAGGAGCATAACTCTTCAGGATAATACTCAAATAACATTCAAAACCTATTTGAAGCACTCCTCTGAGTACATATACACTTGCTTTGGCCAGAGTTTGATTTTGGTTCTTTTTTAGGTTTTCTGCCACAATTCACTGTCCAGTTGCTCTGCTCTTTCACCTCTGAAACAGCTGAACTGTTTTCTTTGCTGACTTGGAGCTATTACTCACAGCACCAATATTGAACCCAGCAAGTTGGAAGCATCCTGTTAGATGGATCCATTTTTGAAATGGGTGTAGTTTCTTAATATAATGAAAGAAAACAGGTGTTCAGTGGTGGATTTCCATTTTACAGATTTAAAAAACAGCCCCATACAGAGTGGTTATTCTTTAACATTTTGGTGGGAAATTGTACTTGAAGGACCTTTGATGTGAGAAAGCCCCTACACTTAAAGTGAGCCTTAGGTCTCTGGGTAGCTGAGGTGTTGAGACAAAGATGTTTATTAATTACATTTGATTTTAGATTGGATTCTCAACAAAGTAAATCTGAGATCACTGTTGCTAGTTTTCTTTGGCTGTTGCTCCTATTTGGGAGCTCCTCCAGACCAAGATTCTCAAGCTGTGTTCTGTGCTTATTTTGCCTGAGAACTGAAGCCCAAAGTGTCCCAGCACTGCAGCATAAATTGCCACACCTTGAATTAAGAACTGGATGCCCTTACAGTTCCTTACCTTCTGTGGTGGCACAGTAGGAGGAAGGTCTAGATTGAGGTTATTGGTGATTGCTGACACCAGTGCACTTCCATGCTGCCTCACTGGAATGCAGGTCAGGGCCTTCAAGCAAGCCAGGTAAGTAGTGCTTCCATCCTGGGATCTCAGATACATGTGCAGCACTAACTGGTATTTCAGAAGAACTGTTGGAGAGAGAAAAGAGGTTCCTTATAGACATATTATAAAATACAAGTGAAACATCTTAGAAAAAAAAAAAAAAAAGAAAAAATTATGAAATGAAACCTTAAATCAGTAACAATGGACACATCTGGCCTTTAAGTTAAAAATCAATGCCATTTAAAACAAAATACTAGAAAAGAACATAATAAATGTCCATGTTTAGGAAGTTTTTACTTCTTTATTAACACAGAGCAGCCTCATTAAACAATGCTGCAAAACAAGGTATGTCATTCCCAGCTCCCCAACAGATGCTGGTGCTGCAAACCAGTGAAACTAGATATTGAATCTTGGCAGCCAAATAAAGGTGATAAACACTTATCCTTCCTTAATTGTGCAACAGAGAGTAATATATAACCAGCAGAGTTGGTTGAAATACAGAAACGAGAAACAAAAAAATTCTCCTAAAATTTAAATACTGCTGGAAAACTTCATTAAATTAGCATGTCAACATGTTCTATAAAATATACTGAGAGATTACAGAAAAATTATTTGCATAAGCACCTACCAGTCTTCAGTGGATTTGTAGTGGAGAGAGTGCACTTTATCAGTAAGAGAACTGTCTGTTCCATTACAAATACTTTTGCTTTATTGCCCATGCTTTCCTTATTTCTTATGGATTTTTTGATCCTCATCTTCTATAGGTTTTCTTCTGGTTTTTTTCCTCCTTGATCCTTTATTCTGTCTGTATCTCCCTTTGTTTTATCTCTCACATAATAAAGAACAGCATATACTGCAAAATAAATTAGAAAAAATAGAAAAACTGCAGTCTGAGAAATGGAGACAAGCTTTGATCTTTTAGACTTCAGTAAGACTACTGTGATGTTAACATCTTTGCAGCCAGTGCAGTTACACAGGTTGTGAAATGAAGAAACATGAGTAATTCTAGGTATCCTGCCTAGAATAACTCCAGGAAGATTACCCTGTGTTTCCTGCAATGCGCAATATCTGTATTTGTCCAATGAGAGAAAGGCCCGACGACCTTGCACAAAAAGTCACAAAAGTGACTTTGTGGGAAAAGCAGCAGAAGAATCCTTACGGTTAAAATACATTTGATTTGTCTCAACAGTTAAACTCTGAATTTGTACCTCAAATTAGAGGCTGGCGATTGATACATCTGATCAAAGTTTCTACTCTGTTCTTTGTTAACCTTTACTTGGATTTCCATTCCTCTGTATCTCTTAATCTGTTTAATCTCGGTTCATCTGAAACACCTGCCACAGAAATTGGTGAATTTCAGTGGAATTGCAAGCACTGCAACCTAAGTATCTATTTCTGTGCCAGTCTGTAACCAGCACTCTGGCACAAAAATATCCAAAACTGAAACAGAGTTTCAAAATGCTGGATGACATTATTTTTGTGGGATTTGAATATTCAATTTTGATATTGTTACACAAAGCTGCAATTCAACAACTATTGTGCTTGAATCAGTATAATACATGGCTTGAAACATGCTAAATCTTTATAAATATATCTGTTATAATTGGAGGAGCAGCACTGACCAAGGCTTCTACGATTTGATATGTTTTAGCTATAAGGATGTATCTTTTTTTTGTTTTATCACTAGTGAAGTTTTGGGAAAGTAGCATTATATATAATTTATTTTCCTTTGCGTCATGATCAATACCTCAATGATGCTCTGATTCTCACTGCATCGATTATTGAAACAAGCTACATTTTAAGGACTTGAGAAATTTCTTTATAAAGGATCTCACATTTCTACATCTCATTAACCTACTATAATTTAGATATGTCAAAGCTGAAAATCCCATAAATATTTTCAGCTTACTTTTCCTCAGGACCACATTTTCACCTCACTCTTTACATCAAACTACCGCCAGGGCCAAGGGGACATTATTACAGAATACATGGTGAACATGGCAGTTATCTCTGAGTTAATTTTGTGTTCCTTCTCCCTGCTGCTCTCATTTGCATGTGCTGACTTTTCCTGTGCAAAAGTAATCTGAACACACTCTGTGCAATTTGATTTCTTTCACATGCTTAAAAGAAGAGTTGAATAAATGGAACGGAAGGATTTGAAAGATCTGTAGCTATGATAACTTCAGCAATTGCACTGGAGACAATAACAAGCATCACAGATTGAACATTCAACAGGAAGCCAAAATCTGCTTCTGGATTTATTTGATCTTTAGTTTTGTTACAGATGTGGTATACACTAACAGCAGGCTAATGTAAGTCATTAAGTGCTTATTTGTTGTGATTAACAAGATCAACTTCTCTTAATACCACATGTGCAAGCTCAATATTTCACAAAAGCTTGCATCCTTACTTAGCTTCCTCATTTTAGTGAAAAAAGAAGCCTGTGTTTTTAAAGATAATGTAAATACACATATTTACCTAGCTTTCTTTGCTTTAAATGCATGTCTGCTGTATTTTGGAAAAGAGTATTAGAAAGCAAATAAACAATAAACTCAAAGTGGTATTGTAATGTATTCCTAGAGCATTCAGTCTCACAGGATGTGCTGATAATATTTTCAAAGGTAAGATGCACTGCTTTTGTGTACTCAAGTCTGTTTTAGAAGAGCAGATTTTGGAAGAGATGGGCTATGAATAACTATATCTGCCTGTACCATTGTGTGCAAAATGACAGGCCAATCACTGAAATAAAAAAGGAAGGTGCTAATTTACAGTTCACATGGGCTAAATCAGCAATTCCAATTACTTTAAAACATGTTTTGTAGCAGAAACCATCTGTAGGCATTTAATAAAAAAGAAAGGTGCCTTCTGGTCCTGCCTGCAAATACCATGGAAGAGAACAATTGGGAGAGTAGCTGATTTCTCTGCTTCTTCAGAGCTGTTTTTTTTTGCCATGGAATCTACCTAAAGCAGAATCAATATCTGCATGATAGCTGTGAAAACACCCCTTCAGCCATTTATTGGGGTTGACTACACATCTTCAATCAATATGTTTTTTCAGAAAAAGTACAAGGACATGACCTCGGTGCTGCAGGACAAACCATTTCTTCTAATTAGAAGTGCCTGTTATTACCTTCCCATGCATAGTTTTTAACCTTTCTGTAATCTCAAATGACCTCAGTTCTGTCATTATCACTTCTGAACACTTAGCTGCAAAAACCCAGCATTAAAAAGCCAAGGTCGTAGTTTGGTTCAAAAAGAAGAAAACATGCAAATCAGTATTTCAGTGACAGCAGTCACAGACCTTTTAGCTTTAATCCTATTCCTGCTATATCCAGAAACCTGCTATTGACTTCGATGGGAGTTGGCATGAGTGCTTAGCTATGAATAAATATGAAAGGTAGTTGTCAGTGATTTTCAGTGTGAAAATGATTTTGTAGATCTTATAAACAGAAGTGACAGGTGGCAAATACCCAGTCAGAAAACTCTGCAATTGAAATCTGCTAATGAAACACTTTTCTTTCTATAGACCTAGTTTTCAGACAGTTCTCTATGATCTATGGAGTCTATGGAAACTTTTAGTACTTTTATTTATAATACTTTTAGTATTTTTATTTATAAAACTTGCTGCTCATTATAATTTAAAGCTGTGAACACAAAGGGAATATTTAACAATATGCATTGTCATTAGACACTACAACCAATGTTTTATATTGCTATACAATGATCCAGTATATTTGGGAAAATAATATTTATGCAAACCTATGTGTCAGTTGCATAAACAGTTACATCAACTTCAGCAGGATCAATATGTGCAGGTACAAATCTCAACGAGGTAAGTGCCTTTCAAGAAGTAGGGGAAATTTTTTATCATCTCTGAAAGATGCATCACAGTTAATCCAGACCATGGTGCTCAAATGAGAAGTTACTTCATGCATTAGAAATCTGGAGTTTTGAAACAGTTTATGGTTTCATTTATTAAAAAAAAGGTGCAACAATCCTGGCCAAGTATGAATACTAGCTAAAGATTTCACTGATGGTATGGGATAAAAGGTTGCTAGATTTCACTTTTATCACAAAATAATTACCATTATTTTTTACTTTATTTGCTCCAAAAATGCATTTTTGATCTATGAAATAAATAAAAGCCAGATTTTGCAGACATTTAAAGTTAAAGGTCCAGTTAAATTAAGGAAGTGCTATGCATTGCTGAGTTTGAGAGATTGAGCTGTGAGTAGGTATTTGAAAGGAATCAGTAAGCACAACAATTAACAATGACTTCATATTCTAGACCCACAGTGCTTCTCCTTTTGTGGTTCTAATTAAAGTCCATTGGCTATGGGCAACACTTTGATGCTTACATTTAATTCCTGCTGACTCTCACGACTGCTGCATGTCCTCAGGACAAGTTTTAGTTCTTGAAAAGAAGACATAAATTTATTTTTCTTCGCTTTTCTCTTACAAGTTTTATGAAAGTATTGTACTTTCAGGGGCTGCAAATGCAGATTATGCTATATTTAAAAATCAATTCTCTTAAATTGTGAGAATAATTTCCAGATGCTTTGGATTGCTTGTCTTCACAGCAGCTCCTCTACTTCAATTCCTTCCTCATCTGGGCACCCGGATCAATCGAGGTCTCATGAGTTGTGTCAGTTCAGTATCAGGACTTCTCAAAAAAAAGAAAACTAATAAGACGCCAAAACTCGACTATTTCTAGTGTTTGTGAGGCATCTTTAGCTCTGCCTGAGGGAAAATGCCCCTGCAGCAGCTCCCGAGCTCCTGCAGTGTGAGGAGGCCGTGGCTCTTGGGGGGTATCTCCGTCGGAAGTTGCTCAGCTGGGGGCACAGCCCTGCTGTGGGTCAGGGGCGAGGGGCGCGGATGTTTTGCTGCCGTTTCATCCTGAGCGTGTGACAGAGCAGCCAGTGGATCAGGTGCTGTGAGCCTGCCTGCTGGGCTTGCTGTGGAGTGTTTTCACACAGAGGTTTTGACTCACAGGAAGAGAATATTTTTCCCACGCTGTCTTCTCAGCATGCCTCCCCGTTATTTGGTCCTAGCATAGGAAAATATTTACCCTCCGAATGTACTTAATGTGATACTTAAAATGGCAAATATGTATTTTATCAGCAACATTTGGGAATCGGTCCTTCCTTTAGCTACATGCCAAAAGATGGGTGTAGTAATTAAGGTTCCCCCTGTGCTTTTAATTGAAACCAGAGATATGGCTGCAATATAACTTTCACATCTGGAGTCTGGGCTTCTCCCAGAGGTATATTTGGATCCAGGGACTTGCTTCAGACCATTACAGGGAAATGAGTCAGTCACAAAACCAGTATAAGAAATTCAGTTATACTTTAAAATGAGGGGTTTGCCCTGTCTTCAAGAACATTAGTTTCAGTATTAAGATGTAGTATTTGGTTTTATTACACAAATAGTAATATTTTAAAGCAGCAGAAGTGTCTGTCTCATGACCTTAAAATAAGACATATTACTAGTTTTGAAGTTGACATGTATTCTGTGAAACTTAATTTCAAGATAGATGACAAGATAGAAAAGTAGATCATTTGGTTTTTCCTCAGAAAACAAAGGTGATTATTTTCTTCATCTCCTGACCTGGTAGCTGTCTAATGTTGCAGATCACAATCTATTCAATTTGGAGCACAGAGGAAACACTTGTGTTTCTCTGCTTCTTAAAACACTTTATACAGAAAAAAAAAAGGTAGAAAGGTGAGGAAATTCCACATTATGTGGGGAGAAACATTTCTTGTAAACAAGGTATAGATTTTTAGCTTGCCCTAAGCTGTCATACAGTCATATAGAACAGTCACTGGGATAAGTTACAACACTGAATTTGAATTTACTAAAATGTTTGGACTGTTAAAACAATGATTGATTGGTGTCATTATATTATTTTATCATAGCTGCTTTACAATCTTTTACTTTGTTTTTGTTCCAAAACTCTGTTTACTTTGTTTTGTTTCCACTAATTCAGTACATTCTGTGGTGTGCTGTGGTATTTCCTTATTATCAAAAGTATGGTGTGACTTAGAGAAAAATTTTGACTCTACTTATATTAGAAATAGCCCTCTGTCTGGTAGTGAGAACACTGGAACTGGGCTTGCACAGCACACAATGGCAATTAGTGCTTTGTAGAAAAAATGGTAAAAGACTACTCTTAAAGACCTCTGGGTTAAAGACAGGTCAGAACTAGAATTGACTTGAAAGAAAGAAGGGTGGAAATTTTGGGTGAACAAGCAGAAAAGTTACTGCCTGGCAGAGCATATTCCTTTTGGGAGCTGGAGTGGAATTTGAGATTGCTGAATCTAGTAATTTCTTGTGCCCCAGTAAATTATTGTGAAGCCCACTGTTCCGTATCTTGCCTTATCCTGATCTGTAGAGAGAATAACAACCTTTTCATCAGTTATTGCCTTTGCTCATATGTACTGTGAAAAAGCCTAGAACCTTTCAGGAAAGAAAAGCACTACTTTGTAGAGTAAGTAAAGCCCATGTCTACACAAGGGTGGTAATGATTCAGGATTGAATGGTCAGGTATATTAGGGGGTTTCTAGACCTCAACTCCTTCTCTTTGCATTACCCAAACGAATGCTTTGAAGATGTGTATACCTGGGACATGTTTTAGCTAACAGCGAAGTAACCAGTGAAAGGTTAACTTATTTGTACAGGATTTCATACGACTAATAAATGTTTACTTTGACTTCTTAAAATAAGAGCTTATATATTGATGTGCACTTGAGCTGTTTTCTCTTAGTATTTTAGAAACTGCCTTAAGATCCTTGGAAACAGACCAATCACCAGGACTTTGATTTTGTTGCTACCCACAACACTTGAAGTAGAAAAAATAAGATGCAGGTATTGTATTTCACATTATTAAGAAAAATTATAATATTTAGTTATTTTAGCTGTGTTTGTCAGCTAATAGGCAGAGCAGCTGAAACAGAAATGAGCTGCTACTGATAGGTGTGGATGCTGGGTCCTAACCTGTCCCACTAGAAGCTGGTTTTGTTTTGCCTGTGCGTAAAAGCAACAGTTCCTGCCTTGCTCTCTACAGAGGCGCTGATTGGCAAGGGGCAAAAGGCAGTGATCTCTGAACCCCACAGAGGTTAGAGCTGAGTGGGAATAGCAAACCTCTTTCTTACTTCCCATAAAGACAGAAGTTAACAGCTGCTTCTGTGGAGGCAAAGGCTTCCACACCACTCCTGCCAGTGCTGCAATCACTCTTGTACTAGAGAAAGTTAGATTCAGTCAGCCATATCTTTTGGCTGCTGCAAAACAAACTAATTTTTTTTTTAAATTCTTGCTCAACGTGCAGAAGTTCACCTTACAAAGTGATATGTATGATTTAAAATAAAAAAATGACATCATACCATATTCTGTCTTACTCTTGAGTGAAGGACCCTGCTTGTCCTAAGAGAAAAGTATGTAATGTTGCTTCTAATTTTTGTGCCGTGTCCATAAATTAAAATTATAAACTACCTTTAGCTACTGTTGTCAAGTGTTATTGCTTAATTGTTGTACATGGCTGTGTTAATATTAGGGGTTGTACTGTATGATTGGTTCATTGATCTATATTGCATGACAGTGTCAAGAAATGTTGTAATAAAGGAAATATTCAGAAGCAACTAGTACAAATAGACATACAAGAATGCATTTTGACTGTGAGACAAGTATAGATGTAAACTTAGAATGAAATGTTTGTACAAAGCAGTTTGAGCACTGGTAAGTTATTCTGCAGCTATGACTATACTGTCTAAAGTCATCTTCATTTTTCTGAGTGGCACAGTGCCATGTTGCATTCAGTCAGACACTAAATAAATTGGTTGCTTGTAGTTTGATCTCACAGCAGATGATTTAATTTTAATTTTCAATTTGTTTCCCAAGCTAACTATGACATCAATTTGATATGGCAGAGATGGAGAATTCACATTAAACACTGCTGCTCCCCTGGGATGAGCACTCTCAAACTGTGTTTGGCGAGGAATTAAAACCAGAAACTTTTTTCATTTTTTTTTTTTTTTTTTTTTTTTTTAATGTCTCTCTTTTTTTTTTCTTTTTTTTTTTTTTTTTATTAATGGTCAGAAAATGTGTAAAGTCATGGTGAACAATGGGAAGGCTGGTGTTCCTCATTCCTGAAACACATCTACAGATGTTTGACTTAACTTGTGATGTGTGGTATCATCTTTCTCATACCTTTTTAAGGTCCATTATACTTCTGAAATTCCTCCTATAATTTCTACACTGGGGAATCATTATCTTTCTTGTCAGACCTTTAACACCACTGTCTAATTACCATCTGAATGAGACAGATTTTTGTATAACACAACAGACTTTTTTTCTGAATATTACTTGAATTAAGTGCAACATGCACTTAGGATACCAGATGCAAACTTGATGTTTTAATAAAGGAAGACCTAGTCTATGCATAGAGGGTTTTTTTCAGTATTTGAATCCTCTGAAGTGTCATGGAATTAGGTTTTCCACTTTGTTAATTTAAAGATGTGATTTAGGGGGTTTTGTCATTGCAGAGGTCAGGAAGAGTTTTGAACTGACCACTGCTTGAAAATTTAAATTGATAATGGTTTTGAACTGTGATCTCTGTTATCAAAGAACCGTACAGTTTGTTTCTGGGAAAACAAGAACTTCAGGATTCTTGGAAAATGGTTCTTCAGAAAACTCTCTGTAGGAACTGTGTCTTCATTATTTGGACTTTAAAGATCTGATACTGGCTTTGTACAACAGTATTATTGCTAGAAATATCACGGATATCCACGTTCTTGCAAATCAATGATAACGTATTTTGTACATTAGAAATAGCAACTGGCAGGAGCCCAAGGTCCTGTTCAGATCAAGGGCAAAGATTCCAGTCCCCACCAGGGCAGGAAGAGGCTGAATGTAGGTGTCCTGCAGCACAAAGGATGGCATCACAAAAAGAAGCTGGAGACACAGTAGCTGCACGTCCAGCACCTTTGTCAGCTTGGGGATTTTCACATCAGTGCCCATTTTACCCCTGAAAAAGTCTTGTCCCATGACCATCTTCTGGGGCCTCTTCTTCCCACTTGGCAGTTTCTAGAGACTTTTCAGGTGTAAAACAATGGCATCACTTCCTTTACAGAACCGATTCTACCTGCCTGGATATTTTTCCTATCACAATAAATGTAATTTAATTAAAATACAGTATGCTAGCATGGAAGTGAACCCCAAATACTTCTAGATTATTGTTTTCTAAAAACAGAGAAATAATTTCATGAGCAGGAATAAAACAACCAAAGAAACAGAAAATCCATCAAAACCACTTCCTTTGTTCTTAGGTTAACGCAAATGCAGTCAACATTTGTTGTTATTTAATTTAGCCATTAATTCACTCTTACATTCTTCACTGAGAAACTTTTTTTAAAGATCGTTTAAATAGCAGCATATACAATTGCAGCATTGCATTCCCTGGGAAATGTTTTAAATGTTTAATTCTACATTTTTTCACCAAAATGTATTTCAGAGGGTTTTTTTTCCTTTCAAGGTGCTGGTATACTTGACTTAAGAAGCTCTAGTAGTTATTT
Source organism: Orthonyx spaldingii (assembly GCA_013397795.1). Taxonomy (NCBI): domain Eukaryota; kingdom Metazoa; phylum Chordata; class Aves; order Passeriformes; family Orthonychidae; genus Orthonyx; species Orthonyx spaldingii. Next base: position 534,563 of record VZTJ01004171.1, on the reverse strand, counting down.
TATAAATCCAAAATTTATCTTGAAGTTTAAGACTCAAATTCAGCAGAGCATGTGAGTATATATGTAAGATCCATCAGAGCCATAATTTTTTTAGCTTTGACAGTTGTGCATGTATATGTGTATGTTTACTTCAGTACACAGATCAGTCCAACTACAGAAAATATGGTTCTGCTTTTCTCAGTATGGTAATATTGGGCATGTAATGCCTTCTGAATAAAAATATCTATACATGTATATATATATAAACAGTATAAAGTATTATGTATATTTATGTATTTGGACTATGGTTCTTGCTTTAAATTTTTCACTGCCTTTTTTGCTACACAGTGTTATTCAGCAATAAAAAATGAAGCACTACTGATGTCCATGCAGCAGAAACAAATGAGTTTCTGTGTAAAAACTGAAATCAGAAATATAAAATGTTATGTAAACATTCTTCAGACTCTTGTTCTTAGCATTGTGTTTATTGATTCTTAAATAAGACGTTAATTTTGATAGATGTTCCCTAGAACCTGGCCTGACACCATCAGGATTACAGCATACTCTAAAAGGGGTTTTCTGCTAAATACTTTTTTCAGCAGCAGGTCCAATCAAAGCAGCTTCTGCCTATTTCTCCTTTTATCCATGCCATTTGTGCTGTGTCTGCAGCACTCCTCTGCTGTGCTATTCATTCCAGCTGTTTCAACAGCAGCAGCTGATAACCTGTAACAGGGAATTAGTTATTTTTAACCCTGGTACAGTTGCCGTGTGACCCCAAATGCCCTTAGGGTGTCTCAGGGGCAGAAACAAATGGTGTAGTGCACAGGCTTATTAAAGCAGTAATGCCTTTGAAAGAAATAGTTGTTGTATCTCCAGAGAGAAAAATGTAGTACTTAGCTGCTTCCAGTCACCAAAAGCTCTTGAGGATTATTTTTAAAGAGTATTATATGAGGATGAGAGGATCTGATTCAATGAGATACAGTCAATAGAAAATGAAAGAAAGAGCCTTTTTCAGATTGTCTGACTGAAATAAATCATCTTCATTAAGCCATGTCCCTAAGTGACACATCTACACATCTTTTAAATACCTCCAGGGATGATGATTCTACTACTTCCCTGGGTAGCCTGTTCCAATTTTTGAGCATCCTTTCTTTGAAGAAATATTTCTTAATACCCAATCTAAACCTCCCTTGTTAAAACTGGAGGCTGTTTCTTCTCATCTTGTCACTTGTTACCTGAGAGAAGAGACTGAGCCTCATCTTGCTACAGCCTCCTTTCAGGCAATTGTAGACAGCAGTAAGGTCTTTGCTGAGTCTCCTTTTCTCCAGGATAAACACACCCAGCTTCCCCAGCTGCTGCTCATAAAACTTGTACCGCAGACCCTTCCCCAGCTCCACTGCCCTTCTCTGGATAAGCTCCAGCACCTCAATGTCCTTTGTGTAGTGAGGGGCCCAGAACTGAACACAGGATTTGAGGTGTGGCCTCACCAGTGCCAAGTACCTGGGGACAATCACTGCCCTGGTCCTGCTGGCCACACTATTGCTGATACAGGCCAGGATGCCATTGGCCTTCTTGACCACCTGGGCACTGCTGGCTCATGTTCAGCTGCTGCTAACCAGCACCCCCAGCACCTGGTCCTTTTCTGCCACGCAACTTTCCAGTCACTGCCTCCAGCCTGTAGTGCTGCATGGGGCTGTTGAGACAGGGCAGCACAAGAGACTGTTATAGGGCAGTCACAATCACTTGGTCTTATTGAACCTCATATGATTGGCCTCAGTGCATAGATCCATCCTTGTCCAGATCCCTCTGCAGCAGATCAAGATTCCCACCCAGCTTTGTGCTGCCTGCAGACTTACTGAGGGTGCACTCAGTCTCCTTGTCCAGGTCATTGATAAAGGTATTAAACAGGGCTGGCCCCAGTACTGAGCCCTGGGAAACCCCGCTAGTGACTGGCTGCCAGCTGGATGTAACTCCATTCACCAACACTCTCTGGGCCTGGCCATCCAGCCAGTTCTTTGCCTGGCAAAGGGTATGCTTGTGCAAGCCATGAGCAACCAGTTTCTCCAGAATGTTGTGGGAAATAGTGTCAAATGCTTTATTTGGGTCTGGGTAGACTTCATCTTTTTCCTTCATCCACTAGGCGTGTCACCTTGTCATAGAAGGAGACCAGGCTTGTCAGGCAGGACCTGCCTTTCCTAAACCCACACTGGCTGGGCCTGATCCCCCGGTTGTCCCGCATGTGTCGTGTGATGGCACTCAAGATGATCTGCTCCATGACCTTCCCTGGCTGACTGAGCCTGACTGAATTCAGGCTGTCAGGTCATATCCTCCCTCTGACTTCTTGTGGATGGACATTACCTTAACTAACCTCCTGTCAACTGGGACTTCCTCAGTTAGCCAGGACTGCTGGTGAATAATGGAAGATTATTTGGTGAGCTCTTCTGCCAGTTCCTTTTATACCCTTGGGTGGATCCCATCTGGCCCCATGAACTTGTGTGTCTTAAATTGTGTAGCAGGTCACTGACCATTTTCTCTTGGTTTATAGGGGCATCATTCTACTCTCTGTCTCTGTCTTCCAGCACAGGGTCTTGATACCCTAAGGGCAACTGTTCTTGCTATTAAAGAGTGAGGCAAAGAAGGCACCAAGTACCTCAGCCTTTTCCTCATGCTTTGTCACTATGTTTCTTCCTGCATCCAGTAAAGGAGGGAGATTTGCCTTAGCCCTACTTTTGTTGCTGATGTGTTTGTGAAAACATTTTTTGTGTTTTATAGCAGTAGCCGGATTAAGTTCTAGTTGGTCTTTGGCCCTGTAACAAATGGAACATTATTAAAATTAAAGGTGCAGCTGTATTTTTTAATGTGTTGTTTGGAAAATACCACCTTTGAAAGCATAAAAATCCTTTGATGTTTCCAAGCAACTGGAGTTGTGTGGTCAAATTCCCAAGATGTGAGTTGTCACCAGTCAGTTATTTTTACAAGAGACTCTAACCTTTGGTCCTGGATGGTTTACTGTTTAAGAAGTACACACACTAACTTTAGTCATATGTTTCTCTATTACATAAAGGATATCTTGGACATCAAGTAAATTGAAATTTAAGTATTCATAACGAATCTGTTTCATTGTGCCATATTAAGTAGTTTTTAATAGCTACTTATAAAGAATTAAAAGAGTTTCCTCACTGGAATTCCATTCTTTCAGAAACCTCATCTATCGATGTGACCAAATATGTGTCGGGTAAGACAAGTCCTCTGCCTTAATCACTTGAGTCCCAACGATACAAAACTTAACCAAGCACACAACTTTAGTTACCGGAAGCACTGAAGTCCGTAGATATTAAATGCTTAAAATGGCATGTGAGATTAAGTGCTTTCCTGAGCAAAGTCCTCAAAAAGCCATCATTTTAATGTACTTAGGATAAAACTGGCACATCATGGGAATTTAAAAGAGAAAATAAATATTTGTAATTTTTTCTTTCTTTCTTGTTTTGTAGGAGCACAAATTTTTTCCTGTGGTGATATATAGCTACCAATAACCTTCCACAGTGGTTGCCTTATCAACTTATTAGTCTGGCATCTTCTGCTCTTGTTAGTAAACAGAAGAGAACTATTGAACGCAAAGCCAAGTACTCCTAATCTCAAGAGGGAGACTTCGTACAGTATGTTCTGTACAAAACTGAAAGACTTGAAGATCACAGGAGAATGTCCTTTCTCCTTACTGACTCAAGGTCACATTACTGAGGAACATGACAAGGACTGCACAGAAAACAGCTCTAGAGCAGCTTTGCCCATCTGCAAAGAAGTCCATGAAAAAGATGGTCAAGGAAACCTTCCACAAAGGAAAACGAGCAGAAGTAGAGTGTACCTGCACACACTAACTGAAAGCATCTGCAAACTAATCTTTCCTGAGGTAAATACATACTACATAATAATAAAACTTTAATAGCATTTAATTATAAACATTAAAAAAGCATTTTATGCCTGCCTTTAGATGTAAGCCTTTAGAAAGTTGTTTTGACTTCAAAGTTTGTGTTCTTATGTAGTTCTCCATAGTTTAAATCCACTTCCATTCCTTCTGGATATAATTTTGCCACAATCTATTTTGTACACATCATTCCTTCCACTCTATTTCCCTTGTTTTTGCCTTGTATTTGCAACTTTCCACTGATTTTTTTTAATTGTTCTTTTTAAATCCATCTATTTTTGTACAATTTTTTTACATAGAGATATAGTAATAGAAATTCTGCCTTGTTACCTAGTTATGTAAATTGTGTGGTCATTTCATCAGTTCACCTAACTGAATCCAAACTGTTAAGTGCATTAGTCATTATCACAAAAAAATTAAAATAGCTGTTTCCATCTGCTATGATGCTAACCTCCTGTCATACTATTTTTAAAAACATTACTGTTCATGTTTACCATGAAGATATTCTTATATTTCTGCTCAGCTTAACTGAAAACAGATCCAGTGCAGGCTTGCTTGAGTGGAGATTAATTCCATGGTTTATCTCTGTAAAAAGAACATGGAAACTGCAGCTCCATAACATTCAACTCTTGGCCTTGTCTCAAATTCAGTGGAAAGTTTGAAGGAACTGACTGATATACATTGGGACTACAAATAGCAAATGGACAATTTTGTACACTCATTTAATTACAATTCCATTACTTGGATATTCAGTGTACCTTACTTAAAGTGCTGGAGTTTTATTAAATCTATTTGCAGATCTGGTTATGCAGCTCTTCATCTATTACCCATTCAGTAAACCTCTAGATAATTTAGTTTTGTAAAACCCCTTTTTATTTCTGCTGCATGAATACAGGTGGAATGCATCCCTTTAAACCTTTAAACTGATCTTTGACTGTATAAAGCAAAAGACTTGTAACCCAAAAATGAACTGGCAAAGCACCCTTTCCAGGGTGTCATGATTGCTTTTCTAGTATGTAGTTGTTGGTGAGATTTTTAATAACTGGTATTTTTTCTCTCTTTAAAGAATGGTATAAATGTATGCAGTTGCCTATTACATAGCCGTGATAGGCTAGTTCATCAGCTGGGACAAAAGCTTGGCAAAGTGAAGATATATGACCATGTACCCTAGGAACCACTGAAGTTAAGGTTATTGTTGCTGCTATTTACAATTATTCAAGTCATATTCATTAGAACTTTGTCCAAGTCTGTTCTCATGCTGATCTGGGGTCAAGCCCTAAGCATCTTTCTAATCCTAGTTTTCCATAAAAGGGTTTTGCTTGTATAGAAACATATTTTTCATTGTTTAGATACTTTACCTTACTTAAATGTCATTGAGTAACATCATCTTCCTTCCAACTGGAAGCTCTGAAACAGGGGGCTGCATCATGACCCCTATTGATTCATGAACTTCTCATGGAAACAGTGAGCTATGCATGGAAGTCTAGGACATGGTGTATCCAGACAACTTTTTGATTAAATTTGAGATATAATGTAGTGCATGTTGTTGTTTTATTTGCTTCTTTCTTTACAGAAGTATGGAGAACATTGCTTGTATATAAGTAATGAATTGGATGGCATTCCACTTACTGTATCAGTTTCTACGCAGATGTAATTTATGTTGTGTTCATATACATGGTATGGTATATACATAGATATATATGCCTATATGTATCTAATTCACTTGAGAGTTTTGCTTGGAAAACATTTCCAGAATACATTGCCTTTCTGTCACATGATATTTTCTTTGGTCGTGCAAACTTTCCTCCTGAAAATACAAGACGTAAAAGATGCAGTAAAAGCTGCTAGTTTCTTCAGGGAATGAGAACCAAAGGAAAGCCAGGTTACAGGAAGCCTCACAGCTGAATTCTGTCATGCCAGTATGGTACTATTGTATGACCCTGTCTGTGTGGGAAGTTTGGGTTTTGAATATCAGAGACAACATACATATAACAGCTTTACTGGCTCTAATAATTTGAAATATGCATATTTGGGAAATGTTCCATCTGTTTCAATTAGGAACTGCAGAAGGGATATGGAATCATGGGATTGAAGTAATTTAAGGCAAATATTCATTATGTTCTAAAGTGTCTTTTATTAGAGAATCCTTTTACAAAGGCTATCTACAGTGACTAGATTTTCATTTGGAGGATAGGTGGGGTTGTGGCATACACAGCCAAAATAATTTTTTTCTTTAAAATAATGGTTCTAACATTGTCTTGAAATGCTATGGCCTTGAAAACATAAAAGGAGGTAATCTGAGGCATAGAATGTCACATTGATCTTTTATAGCTGCATTTAAAACTGTCACCTTTTGCAATTTCTGTCTTGTCACTACAGAAAATTGCCCTGCAAATGGGGAAATTGCCGTGAAAAAGTCCAACTATTAATATTCCAAGAAAAGTAATTTGGTATTAGATTTACTTTTAACTGTTTTGCTCTGGGCATAAGGCAGGATATAAGTGGCTTTTTCTGTTAGGAGTATCTATCTTAAACGGAAAAGGTTTTTTCCTACATTTTGTATTCATGGTACTTTGTGGGTTTTTTGTGGGGGATGTGTAATAATAGACAGCTGTGTTAGTTATACTTATTTCTTAGCAGCACTGTCTTTATTGCCATCTGAAAACTTGGAGGTAAAGAACATCACTGTATTTAAAATACACAACTGCTGGTGCACATGAGCTAAGGAGCTTAATTACAGTGGTCCTGGAGCTGAAGAGATGAACATAAAGTAAACCCCATAACCCCAGAAGTGACATGCTGTTTCTAACAACACTGTCTTGAAAAAAAAGTTGTTAGTCCCAAGGATGGCAAAGTAATGCTGTGTATAAAAATGTTATCTCATGATTAAATTTTCAGCAATGACATACATGCATATGACATATATTTTTTTCCCCAGTTTGAAAGGCTAAATCTTGCACTGCAGAGAACACTTGCAAAACACAGAATCAAAGAAACCAGGTATGTAAGTGTAATGGGTTTGTAATTAACTTCACTGCAAAAATGTTTTTCAGACAGTTAATAAGGACTAGGAATGGGCTGGTAATTGGGAATCAGCACTTCTGGAATTTCTTTTCAATTATCTTGTCAAATTAGTGTGTAAAATTTCATGTAAGCTAGTAATGATTTAGTTTATTTTAAAATATTCAGAAATATTTACATCACTCACAAAGTTGACTTAATGGGCAAATTTGGCCATTTGTACAGGAAAACAGGCAAGGACTTTGGAGGAACTCAGAGACTGCTTGGTGTAGATGGAACGGTAGATATATTTGTATATGGCCCAGTGTTTCTAAGGTCCCGGGGAAAGAGTTTTAAATACAATTAGTATTATACAAAAGAATTTGGTTTGTGAAGTAGTGAACAGTCATACACTACAGATACTGACATGGATGTTTTGCTGAGCTCACTTGGCTTCTGGTTTCTGTTTCTGAGGAACTCAGCTCAATTTTCAGCACTTCTTAGTACTAATCCAATATTAATCGTTTGAGCCTTGTGGGGAGTGAGAATTTCTTAGCATCTCATGATACACTGAGGATTCAGTTTATTGAGTGCATCTGAAAAAACAAGCCCATCAGTTTAAATCTGCTTTCTGAAGTGAAGAAGAATAATCAAGTTGGAAACTACACTGTTGCTCACCATGATACGAATAGATAATTGCAGTGTATCTGTTAACTTGATATTTTTAAAGCACTTTACATACATTGACTGAACCAAAGATAGCGGGTCAGATGTTCTTTGCAATTGCTGACTAGCTTACTGCTATGAATGTTTTCCCATTCTTTAATTATGTGTTGCTTCCCTGGAGTATTAGTTGAAAAGAAAAAATTACTGTGATATTCTGAATGAGGCAATAGTGCAAATGTAAAACAAATCTAAATGTCTGTATTGCTTTTGCATATAAATATACCTATGGTATTCCAAGTGAAGAAATTCAGAAAGCATATATCAGGAGTTTATTGCTTATATGAAGGTTTATCTAAGCTATATGTCATTCTCATAACTTTGAGGTAAACATTCAGGTTGACATTTATTGTCCTCAGAGAACTCAGGGCTGCACTTTTGTGTCAAATATCTGCATTACTACCAATGAACAAGTAATTTGGAAGTTAATAGTAGTTATTGGTATTTCCTCTCAAAGCAGAAATACGTTCTTACCTCTTTTGAATTAAATGCAATGTAATTCCAAAAAATGCTTCAATATAAATTCCAATTAAATTATACAATATGTTAGGATATATCATTTTGCCTTCAAGAAAAAAGCACAAACCAAACAAAAACCAGGACTGTTACAATGACAGGCAATATCATTTGGCCGAAATCCATAATTTGAGTTCAGACCATCAAAACTTTAATTTACCAGAAATGTACAGGATAATCTAAGATCCTACCAAGACCCCCTTTTGAATTAATTAAAAACTTCCTATTTAATCATCAGAACTGGGTCTATACACTTCAAAGACAAGGTAGGTAACTTCTGTACTTATTATTTTTACCATGTTTATCTTGATTATTTAGAGGTTTTATTTATATTTTTATGATCTTTGCAGAAAAACTGGTGATAGAGAAGATTTTGAAAAAATAATCAGTGATCATGCTAATGCAGCAGGTAATGTAAGCTTGTTTAATAATATATATAAATAAATAGATTATATATGCTATATAGATATTAAATAATATATAGAAATTAGTCTTGTTACTAATATGTTACTTCATATTCTGAAGGACTGTTGTGTGTCAGACAAGAACGCTATAATTTGCAATATATAACTCTGGCTACATCTGTAATAGTAAATTAACATATCCTGGAACTGAAATATGGTCTTCTGTACACTTAAAATGTTAAACTGGTCTAGGTACACAGTTGGTCTGTGAGAGACAATACTTTTTCAAAGGATTCCCAGTTGCATTTGGGGAATTGGAATATTCCCAACAGTCAGATTGCATGAGGATATCCAGTTAAAACAAATTTACTGGCAAAGATGTGAGCCATTCACTGTCAATTGACCTCAGTGCTCCAGAATATTCCTAGGGTCAATTAATTTTCTGGATCACGCATAGTACTTGTGTCTGCAGATCCTATTTTATTCTTATGTTAATTTTTAAAATTCTTATTTTACTTCTTTATATCAGTCTAAAGGAGTTGAGTTAAATCTTGTGCCAAAACTTGCATTTTTTTGTCTACATCTCTACAAAGAACATCAAATCTTGGATCTTTCTAAACTACAACCAATTGTCCCCCCATCTTCAGGCCTTGTTTCCAGGACTCCTAAATGAGAGTGTCCTTAGGTGTCAATGCTGGATCAGGGAAGGATATTGATAGTTTGCTTTGGCCTAGGATGAAAAAAAAATGGAGGTTAGTCTGTGATTCAGGATGATAAGTGCAGTTCTAACTAAAATGTGGTTCCATACAGGTGTTCCTGTGGAGTCTCTACGGGAATCTCTTGGTGAAGAACTATTCAAAATATGCTATGAAGAGGATGAACACATATTAGGGGTTATTGGAGGGACTCTTAAGGACTTCTTGAATAGTTTCACTACTCTGCTGAAGCAGAGTGGCCACAGCCAAGAAGCAGGAAAAAAGGACAGACTTGAAGATGCCTCCATATTATGCCTGGAGAAAGATCAGGACTTCTTAAATGTTTATTACTTCTTTCCTAAGAAAATCACAAGTCTTATTCTACCTGGTATCATTAAAGCAGCAGCTCATATTTTATATGAAACTGAGGTGGAAGTGATGCTCATGCCTCCTTGTTTCCATAATGACTGCACTGAGTTTGCTAATCAGCCTTATTTGCTGTATTCTATACAAGTCAAAAGTGCAAAACCTTCCTTATCTCCATGTAAACCACAGTCTTCGCTTGTGATCCCTGCCTCTGTGTTCTGTAAGACTTTCCCATTTCATTTTATGTTTGACAAGGATATGTCAGTTCTTCAAATTGGAAATGGAATAAGAAGACTTTTGACTAGGAGAGAATTTCAAGCTAAGCCCAATTTTGAAGAGTATTTTGAAATTCTTACCCCTAAAGTAAGCTGCACTTTCAGTGGAATAATGACAATGCTAAATATGCAGTTTACTGTACGAGTTAGAAGATGGGACAATACTGATATGAAACCATCCATGGTAAGAGACTTTTTATCACCCTTACTTCTATGAGGATTTTGTTTTCTTCAGATAGAGTTAAAATAGCCACAAAACATGGTGCATTTTGCATTTTTCACCTGTGAACATCTGATACAACTGTATAATAGTGATTTAATTAGAGTACTCAAATGTAATTCAGATTCTGAAGCCAATGTTGAGTCAAAGCTCTGCTTTAGGACTGTTACACAAGTAAAATCTGACTGCAAATAACATTTGAATAATTTGAAATACTGAGATAAAGCCAGTGATATGCCATGCTGCTGAGAATAAGGGCATCTTCAGCACAAAGACAGTGGCAGGGAAAGCTTTAACAAAGTGCCCCTGAGTCATTTGGGAACAGGTCTAGGATTTGGGGAAAAGAAATAGATGTTTTCTGTGAACATTCAGCCTTTGGTATTTTGGTGTCTTTTATACTCTGATATTTTCATCAGATACAATCACCAAAGGTTCCATTTAGTTTCAGCTGATGGGATTGCAGCTATCTTTGCTGAAGGTGGGTCTCTGACAAATGACCAGGGAGAATAAAAAACATTGAGTATTCAATGACTGTTTTTATTTGTTCCTGGTCCCAGCTGAATTCCAGCTTATATACACCTGAGGCACTCCAGGATGAATTACCAGTTCAGAGTCAACTCTCCAAAAACTTAAATGAAGAATGGTAAAAAAGTTTTACCCAGTTACTAATGTAGCTACAATTAAAAACTGTAGCTGCTTCATCTCAGATCCATTTCTGCACTACAATGATTACAAGGGGTAGTAGACTCTGCTTTGATTTTGCATGTACTTGCATATGCAAATTTCTATTAGTAAGTAACAGATATTATTAAGAAAGTGGTCTTTAAAAGCTGTGTTAAGCTAAGCTCTGCAGCACCTTGCACATTACACAACTGACTACAAAAGGGACATAAAAACACGTCACACAAAATATTTTTCTTTTTTAGACCATTAACATTAGTTATTTCTGCTATTTGTGCCTTTAATTTTAAGTTGCAGTGAGTACTGAAGATCCTATGATAAAACTGAAGCAGATTATCTCACTTTATCTTATGGAGAAAGTGGTGCATGAACTAGTTATTAGTAGAAACTCATAGGTCACTATAGTCACACATTTTATCAATTGGTGAAAATGCACAAAATTATTCTTTTTGGTTTTCTTTTCTTCCTAAGGTAAACTGATACTCAGACATAATTAGGTGTTTATCCTTAAGTTGGGGTCCTTTTGTACCAGAGGACTGAATAAAAATGAATTTATTTGATAGCTCTGTGATTCAGCACCCCATGCTTTCTCTAAGCAACTAAATGAAAATGTAAGAATTATGGACCAATCTTGATTTTCTTACATTTTAGCAAAATGTATTTTCTCTAAAACTTCTTGCTTCTAGACTACTGCCATGCATGTTTTGCATGAATTCTTGTTTCTTTAACTGTTTCAGGTAATGGATCTTAAAGGCCAAATGATCTATATTTTTGAATCCAGTGCCATTCTGTTCTTGGGATCTCCCTGTGTGGATAGACTAGAAGATTTTACAGGACGTGGATTGTACCTCTCAGATATTCCCATTCACAACGCTTTAAGAGATGTTGTTCTGATAGGAGAGCAGGCCAGAGCCCAGGATGGACTGAAGAAGAGGTTAGGAAAGCTAAAAGCAACCCTTGAGCAGGCCCATCAAGCACTTGAAGAAGAGAAGAAGAAAACAGTAGATCTTCTGTTTTCAATATTTCCTGGAGAGGTTGCTCAGCAGCTGTGGCAGGGACAAGTTGTACAAGCCAAGAAATTTAATAATGTCACAATGCTTTTTTCTGACATTGTTGGATTCACTGCCATCTGTTCCCAGTGCTCACCTATGCAGGTTATCACCATGCTTAATGAGCTTTATACTCGCTTTGATTACCAATGTGGAGAGCTAGACGTCTACAAGGTATAGAATACATTGCTTTTCTGTGGGATTCTTGGGCAGGAAAGGAAATTAAGACTAAATGGGACAGAAGATAATAGAGGTCCAAAAATTATTTTGCCATAAACCTTTTCTAAGTGAAAGACAAATCACAAAACAAACAAACAAACAAACAAAAAAATCAGCATAAACAGTTGTTCATTCAGCCAAGAGAGAAACCAAAACTTAAAAGTTAATTTTAAAAATCATTTCAATCACAGTGCTGTGAATCTGGAGTAAATAGGTGTTTAATGTAGCTATGGGTGCCTGACAGTAAATGAAAAAGGAAAAGTATTTTAGAATTATGCCCAGCAATAAATATAAATTGCACAATTTTTCCTTTTGCATGATCCTGCAGGATTTATCCAGTACTTAAATAATTTCACAGGAAAAATAAGAACTTGGTCAAGAATTGTATGTAGCTACAATTCTTCCTGAAGTTAGGCTATTTATTTATATTTATCAAGCAGTCTAACAGTAAGGAACAAATATGCCTGTTTTAGGTTGAGACTATTGGAGATGCCTACTGTGTTGCTGGAGGCTTACACAAAGAAAGTGAAACCCATGCTGTTCAAATAGCACTGATGGCCCTGAAGATGATGGAACTGTCAGATGAAGTGGTGTCTCCCCATGGAGAGCCTATCAAGGTCATATATTTTATTGTATTTTATTTGGTTAAAGTCTGCATTTTTGTTTGTTTAGTTGCTTTCCGGGATTTGGTCTCAAGGAAATTTCACATCATGGCATGAACTCAGACAATTTGGGGAATCAAGTGACTGTGGCTGGAGAAGCTGACCTTTTTAGTTCTATGGATGAGAGTTTTGTGGAGCAGTAAAGGTGAAATAGAGATCCGAAAATCAACCTAAAAGACAAATGCAGCGAAGTCAATAGGTGCAATCTGACATGCTGCAGTTTTTGTCTGAGTAGCAATAAATCTGGCAGTGGCATGGAATATTCTCTTTTCTAAGGAAATGACTAATCCTCTTCCAAATTAGAGTTCTAAATCTTTTGACGCAGAAGCTATGAATATGAATGCCCAAAGACACTCTGATTGTAGTAATCCACACATCTTGAAAGGATTCCATTGCTGTTCTTGTTTTACAGGCAGATACTGAACCACCATAAGATAATGGTGTTAATTCTGTCAAAGTGACTGTTAAATTCAGTGGTAATTATATTTATGGCTTCCTTTCAATGAGAACTTACACATGTACTGAAATTTTCATGTAGGATTATCTCTCATTGAGAAAGAAAAAGAAAGCCTGTGTGCACGAAAAAGGATGTGGACCTTCTACTAAGTTCAAATGGCCTGGAATGGCATTCTGGCATTTTTAATAGAGGTGCCTCAGTTCATTATGTCTTTCATTTGCTAATTTTTATCATTTATCTGTTCATTTGTTCCTCTAGAAAGCTTAATGCCTTTTTTTTTTATTTTAGATTAAGGAATATTTGTATTCCAAGACAAAGAAAATGGTTATTAAGAGGATTATATCCTCTGCATTTATCACAAAGAACAGCAGTAGTGTATTATAAATAAATGTTGTTCTTTTTGTATTTTGCAGTATCAAATTAAGTTTAACACTTAAAAAATCTGGAAACATCCTGACAGTATTATAACAAGTTCATAATTTACATGCAAATACTACATATTCAAAATTAATTTTAAAATAAGGAGAAGAAAGTTGTATTGTGTAAGTACCTAACAGAAGCTTCTTAGAAGGAAAATATCTATTTTTAATGAAAGCATGCATCTGTTTTAATGAAATGCTTCTTGAAATCATTGGCTATTGTGCAAGGCAATAAATTTGTCACACAGTCTACTGTCATTTTACATATCAATTGTCAAAGAAAAAAAGGTGTGACTGCAAACTGCCTACTTTGAATCAGACTTATATTTCGGTGAACGTATTTCAGCCATCTTTACTGTGTGGGTGGATTTTGGTTATGTTTCAGGTTTTTCTACTTTTACACTTAAAGTTAGAAACTGCAGCTTCTTCATGATGGTATGATACTCTCTTGATAAGTAAAGCATAGTAGGCATAGCAGACGTACAAGCTTTCTGACATGATGCTGTTATTGTGTCAGAATGCTATTCTGAAGAAAACATCTCTCCACATGTATAATGCACATGAGGGAAAGAACACACCTCAAAAAAAAGCCACCAAAAAGAACAACAGAAAGCAACATCAGCTAAGTAAGAGTCAAAAATCTGAGTATGAGCTAAGTTCTCAGCAGTTCACAGTCATATTTTGATATGGTAGGATTACTTGCTAAAAATGCGATGCAAGGTAAATGTCAGCTAGTTCCCTCTCCACGAGCAGTAATGGCCAGAGTACAGATATTTTAAGGAGACTCTGCTAAAATCAGTTTATTTTAGTAGCTCATTCTTTTTTGTTTTTTTTTAATTGAAGAATAATTTATAAAATTTACTATATCAATTCTATTTTCCCTAATAATGCTGTTTTCTTTCTTTTGTTTAAAGATGCGTATTGGCCTTCATTCTGGATCCGTCTTTGCTGGAGTTGTTGGGGTTAAAATGCCTCGTTACTGCCTTTTTGGAAATAATGTAACCCTTGCCAATAAGTTTGAATCTTGCAGTATACCTAGAAAAATAAATGTCAGCCCGACAACGTACAGGTACTGTGCTTGATGTATGTAAAATGTTCACCTGCAGTAGTTACTGTAGTAGTCTATTACCTTCCTGATGGTTTTTTTTCTTCCCTGAAGCACTGCTACATATTTTCCTTTTTATCTTTTTACCTGGCTGCTCATGGATGCACCATGGTTATACATAGCCAGACTTCAACCAGCAACAGCAAGAAAAAAGGTGAAACAGAAAAACTGATTCTTTTTTTCCAGATGTTGACTGACTGGGCCAACTTTGCCTCTTACACCACAGCTGTATACATCTTGGTTTTTTTTCCTTCTTCTCTCATATAGTTTGCTCTTCTTCGAGCTTTCACTGTGAACTGGATGCCAAACAGGCTGCAGGTGCCTTTGAAAACAGCAACCTCACTGAAGAATGAGGTTAAACATCACCTTACACATCTTCAGTCTCTTTTGGTTAGGAAGGATGAATGAATAGATTGCAGTGAATCAAAGACATCAGTCTTTAGTGTATATAGGTCTTGATCACCAATTCAGTTTAAATCTGTTAGTATGGAACTGAGATCAGATATTTTTACTAACACATACTCCATGACTATGCAGACAGCTAGCAGGCTGTCCCATGAGAAATACAGCATCTTTGCTTTGTCCTTCAAACCTCTCTCTCTGTATTTTCTGTTTAATTGTACTTCAAAATCATCTTGCAGCATGTTCGTGGCCAAGTAATAGTGTTTTGTAGGTGCCAAGGAAGACAATAGGAAACTGTTTTGAATGTCATGGTAACAACAGTCGACATCTGAACTCCAGGTCCAGGTCTGAATTTTATGTCACTGAGCTGACAGTGAAGACATTATTTTTTTTTCCAAAAGTTCCATAAGAATGTACTGTAAAGAGTGAATCTGCTAGAAGCAAGTGATATGGCTGGCTGGGTAAAATAAGCAAAATTATAAATTATTTTTTACCTTTTAAGGAAGCTCTGCTACCCTCACTGTATCCTCCTGAACTGTAGTCTGTTGTTCCTACTCAGCTTGTACCCATCCACTGCCACATAACTGATAATGCCTTGTGGCAAGGTTCCTCTTCCAACATCAGAGAATTTGGCACGGGATCCTGACATCCCCTGCAGCATGTGTTATGTGACATACAGGGTGCCAAGCTTTAGATGATCTTGGGTAGATGATTTAGAAAAAGTAGCACAGCTATTAGAGCACACAGAAAGTAACCTTTCTGATCATGCTCTGAAAACACAGAGCATTAGCATCACCAGTGCTTATGTATGTCAAGATGAGCAGTGCTGGCCAACAGTGATTGTTTTTCCATTCCATTTATGTGGAAAATAATTTTGAATGATATCCCTAGAAAATACGCAATTTGATTAACAGGTAAACTCTTATTTTTGTGGTGTTTCTTTTTTCTTCTGACTGAATGAGGTGTTAACCTCCTTTTTGTTTGGTGTTTTTTTAATTTTGATTCATTCACCAATTCTAAAGACACGTTGATAACATTATGGCACCTTGCATAACACCTGTATATTGCAGTAATTGTTTGAAAGCTTAGATACTAGTTATCAATGTTTATCCCTACAGATTAGCAATCTCTGTTTCAATCTCTGAAAAATCTAAAATATTAGAATTGGTAATAGGATCTGAACAGTTTAATTAATAAGGTTTACAGTATTCCATTCTTTGAAGCATTAATTATGGTGCGTTTGATGTACAGATGTGAGCTAGCTTTCAGCACTAAATAATTTTTGAAAATATTTACAACAAACATAGCACCTACATGCAAAACATTGACAAGACAAAAAAAGAGGCAATACTACTATTTGCACTGATGCACAAGTTAATAGGTTATCAAGGCTACCAAGTAAACATTATTTTTTATATTTCCAGTAAATAACTATAAAAATTAAATTGGATTTTCCCTGCCATACATGAAGAATTATTGAGTATCTGCACTTATTAGTGACTGATTAATTTTTAATCAAGATGATTCATTTTTGTTCTAGGTTGTTAAAGGAATATCCAGGTTTTGTGTTCACACCGCGCTCAAGAGAGGAGCTTCCACCAAATTTTCCCAGTGATATCCCTGGAATTTGCTATTTTCTGGATGCTTATATTCAAGGAACAAACTCACAGACTTGGTTTCAAAAGAGCGATTTGGGAGATGGCAATGCCAATTTTTTCGGTGAGGAAACAGGAATAGACTAAATTGTACATTCAAAAATGTATAGAATAAATTTATAAATATTTGGATTTTTTTTTTTTTTTTTGTATAAATTGAAAATTTTTTAAACTGTATGAAACATGAAAGCACTTTAGATTGTTAACACCTGAAAGCCAGTATTAAAATTTCAGGACATATGTCACTGACTACTTTTTATTTTTCCTTTGCATAAGGAACATAGTCGCTAAAGTAATGTTGCAACGTCACTGTTGGAAATGCTACTATAAACTGTATTTTCCCTGTGGTAATTTGTAAGTGCTACAGTTCTCTCTATACTGAGAATTCTAGATGTATTGTATATGCAGTTTGTCAGGAAATGTAATGTGCAAGTGATGCAGCCACATGCAGTGTTGTGAGCTGGTGCTTATCAATGACTATGAAAATGTATTTTCTTAGAGATTCCATAAGAAAATGTCCATTGAAATATTGTCATTGCCATCACACACTCCTTCCAGTGCATCATTTGGGCCCCATCCTAGAGGCTGCTGTCCATCTTCTCACACTGACTGGTCAAAGTATGAGGGTGCTCAGCATTTTCTGGATCAGGCTAATTGTAGCTGATACACATGCATAGCAGAGTTGCTGCTTACTGTTTCATGAACTTTATTTTGTGTATAAAATGAATACAGATTAAAACACTGTATAATCACATACTAATATCTCTGTAATCATCAAACTATTTTAGTTCTTAGAGTTTTTAAAATACTTCAAAATAATAATATCCACTTGTTATTATGTATTACAGCAATAAATGTTTTCTTTTTGATGTAATTTAAATTTGAAATGTTTTAATGGCAGTGTAATAAAATACGCTTTGGAATGTTTGCTTAGAAATGAAATTCCAGTCAGACTGTATGAAATGGAAGCATACCAGCTTAAAGCTCTGATCCTTATTCAAGGGTGCAACGTGGGTGTGACGTGTTATGGAAACGCTCATTGCATGCTCACTCTAAAGTTGCCAGGGGAATCT
Source organism: Orthonyx spaldingii (assembly GCA_013397795.1). NCBI lineage: Eukaryota > Metazoa > Chordata > Aves > Passeriformes > Orthonychidae > Orthonyx > Orthonyx spaldingii. The sequence continues at coordinate 516,741 of VZTJ01004171.1, read as the reverse complement.
TCAGGTGAATAGAAATGCTTTAAAATATATGAATACATTTACAAAGATTAATACTACTACAGTACAAGCTTTTTTGTTGTGGACGATGGGCTATGAGTGGAGAATTCCAAAGGGTTTGTATCTGGATGTGGCAGGATAGAGTTAGTTGAGAGTTCTGAGTTCAGGATTGCCCCTCTCTGACTAGGAGATCTGTGGTAGTGTGCCAACCACCAGGGACATCCTACTGGCTTGGCCACTCACCGCTCTGCATTCTACCTGCCCCTCCCCTGTTCACCCAGGACTGGCCAGCTGTCACGGGCTCGTCATTTGCCTATTGGCTGGCCTCTCGCCCTGCCCACCGGGGAGAGAGGGCATAAAGGACAGAGGGGAGAAGGGGGCTGGAGGAGTCTGGCCACGTTGTCCACTACACATCTGGTTCACCGCTTTTCCCTCCGTGAGGGAGAATAAAGGAATCTGATAAACGCAACTGGTACGTCTGTCATTGCCTGCCAGGAGCAGCCACCGCCCAGTCCAGGATCGGAGCTCTCGAGGCAGGGAGCTGCAGGGGCTGGACTCGGTGGCCTGGAGGAGCCGTAGAGGCAACAGGAAAGCAACAGAGATCCATCTGCCCAGAAATTCCTCTGTGCTGATCCCAACTGCAGGCTGGAGAACTGCATGGCTTGCACACATACTACTACTCCCAGTAGTATCAATTATTAGTTATTATTCTAACCTCTTCAGCTCTTGAGGTTTGGCATATCAAGCCATAAAAGTCTCTTCAAACCACTAAATCAGATTTTGCTCTCTTAATATTTATAGGGAGCAATTACATTAGACTACGTTGCTATTTTGTTCATTTTCTGATCTTGACTGGTACATTCTGAAGCTCAATATACCATTTTATCCTACTATTTTTTGGTAGAAACTCATACCATCAGAGTCTTGAGAAAAGTCCTTATAAGAGACTAGAATTAAGAACATTTTAAAACCATGTTTCAATTCAGATTTCCTCTAAGAAGCATTTGAACAAAACTTGAATCCTTCTTGAGGTCTACTATATCCATCCAAGATGTTTAGAAATAGTTCTGTGGCACAAAAATGGAACCTGCAAGTCTGTGTTTTATATATACACACATCTGCCTTGCACACACCATATATATATATATATATATACAAGCACATGTATTTGTCACACTTTAGACTGCAGTGTTTCAAGGAAATGAGCAAATCTTGGAGGCTGATCTTTCCAATGTTATATTGGTCAGAAAATTCTATTCTATTGAGAGAAGTACCTGAAGGTTACTAGCAGTCCCATGCGGGTGCTCCTGAATATAAAAATATATGAGTATTTGATGACTGACAGTTCAGTAAGCTTATGTTATTAAACCAAAAATGACTGAAGTCAGTATGAATCTATCCATCCCTGTTAAAAAGTAAATAGGCTTTTAAATAAAAAGGATTTCTTTCTCAGAGCTACCAAATGGGAAATACGTTTAGGAGGGAATTTCCTTTTGTCCCTAGAAGTCAACTATTGCTAGACTGGATGATGGCCATGCTCAGAGCCAAATTCCATAGAAATCTCTCATTAGATAGGATCTTCATCATGGCAGTTCTTTATACCTTCCTTAGTGGTGACAACCTGCAGGGAAGAATTGTGATAAGATGCTTAAGTGTACACAAAAAAACAACATGCTTGAGTCTCAGTGAAGTAAACAGAATTTAGGCACATATTTAAGACAATGATTCAAGAAAGTACTTTCAGACCTGTTCTAGAAAAACCCCCATAAGTCTGTTTAGTTTTAAACTTAATTTAAGAATTTAGGTCTCACTGAAGCTGCTCCTCTGTTTAAATTTTTTTACTGAATAAATCTGTATTTAATAAGGGGCAATTATTTTAATTGATCTTTTCACTTAGATCTAAAACATTCCTTTCACTTTTTAACTAATCATTTCACATAAATTGAAAAAAAAGGAATCAGAAAGCTAATAAGCAAATTGTTGAGATAAACAGAAGCAAGACAATACTGGGACATTTTGGAAGAAAACAATAGAGTTGTTTTTAAAGTGATGTCTTCTGTAGTACAGCGTGTTATTATATCGTCAACATTTTCAGAGACGATGCAATGCTATTTCTATAAATATAAAAATACCTTAGTATTGTGTCCAGAAATAGTTTTGCTATATGTGAAATCTTATTGTATTAGTTCATGAAGATTCTGTGTGGCTGATTCCTGTTCACATTTACACTATGTGATAAAAGAAACATTTTTATCACACTGCAGTTTCTTTGCCAAAGTGTAAATGGCCCTTGAAATAAAAAGTGGGTCCTTTGAATCTTAACACTGACATAGCTAAAGTGAAAGCTATACCAAAAGAATTAAACTAATTTTATTTCATTCAGGTATGACCTGATAAGATTTCAGAGAGACGTTGGGAAAGATTTGCATTGCTGGTGTCAGAGGAAGTGTAATTAGTGTGGAGCTGATGCTTTCTTTCTCTCTGAACTCGTGTGCAAAACCAGGGCAAAGGCAGTCAGAGAAACTGACAGAATGGTGAAGCGCACAGATAATTGAGCCCTTGGGACAGATCTACTTCTTCCTGGGAAATCTTGTGAAGGCAGAATTCAGACCTCCCCCAAACCCAGTTTCTTTCTCCCATCATTTTCTTTCACAATTTTTTCATAAACAGCTTCAATAAATAGTACAGGGAGTAAAATCAGTATTTCTAACTGAAAGCCATCAGAATTAAGGGAATTGCTCTTGAATCTTGGCAAGGGGACCCTTTTTCAAACCCCACCCATCCTACAACGCAGCAGGCCACTCTAGCTGCTACCATTTTTTTTAATGCCTGCTCATTGTTCTGCAAAAGCAGTGGGAGATTTGCTTCCTGCAATGGCAATGACTTTTGTGGCTGTTTGCCATAGAGGGTACAAGGTACTGAGCTGCTTTCAAAGCTCTGCTCCAGTTTATCATAAGTCAGCTTGGCAGGAACCAAATTTAACTTTCTGAAATGAGAGCTAGGACTTGGTTTTCTGCTTCTAAAGTCTGCAAGATGTGTGCCACAACAGTCTTTTGAGACTTCTAAAACCACCTCTGATGGTGTGTCTGCTCACAACTGCATAGGAAGAACATAATCAGATACAAGGTTTGTTTGGTTTTGTTTTGTTTTGTTTTTTTAATTTTCCAATTCCATTTGCATGTGCTCACTGGCAGTCCTTTTCTGCAGAGCATGGAGGGAGACTAAAAGACACTGTCTTGTGTTACTGAGCATTGCTCTGATACTGAAACACAAATAAAAGAGGAAAGATAATCAATGATTCTGGAACCTTTGCTACGTCCAGATGCAACAGTTTAAACATACATACTCTCCTGAGCACAAACAGTAGGATCTGAATGTTAAATATGCAGTTAGGGTAGAACATGAAGCTGGAAAGCCAGTCAAAGAAATAATAAACTGTGAAAGAATCTGAAACGAAGTAAACAGCCTTATAAAGTTGTGTGTCTTATCTGCTCTGGCACATTTTTGATGGTGAAAGCAAAGTAGAGCCAGTGGTTTCCTTATATAAATGTAAATGAGCACATTGCTTTGCAGCCCCATTATAAGATGGCCTTTGAAGATCTGTGCTAAAATTGCTTCTCATTTTTTGAGCAGTACAAAATTACAAATTTTTGTGCCACTACAGCAAATGCATATCCTGCACACACAGCAGCACGTAGTGGGAAATAACTGAGACAATACATGCAGCAGCCTCCCAAGGACGTGAAAAGAGGTGGGTTCAGACATAGATACATTTCCACTCTTCTGATTTTTCAGCCCAAACAAAATCTGCCAAAGAAATATCAAGGACGAAGGCATTCCCAGGGGCTTTGGACTACAAGCATGTGAAAATGAACATTAGTCTTTCCACTGATTGCAGATGATACTAGGGAAAATATGGACATATTATTAGGTTTCTCTGCATGGCTAAGATTACATTCCTCTTACAGGAGGATGCAATAGAACACTCGCTTTCTCAAATGTGCACATGTTACTGCATTACAGAACAGCATGGACATATTGAGGGTTTTTTAATCACGGCTCGTCAATACCAGTACTGAAAAATTAATGCAATAGTATAGTAGAACAGTGTATAGTGGTATAGTAGAATAATAAATCTTGCTGAAGTGAACTTAAGAGGGTGTTTCTGTACCTGAGAGATATTATTATGACAATTCCAAATGTCAAGTCTCAGACCATAACTAGAAAATACCTATAATTCAGTCCAATATCAGTAAAGTAACTCCATCTTCAGTAAGTGGAATCCAGCAATACCATATAAGGCAGCTTTTTTATTCAGGATTTCAGTAACAAAACAAACTGCAAAAGCAAAATCCAAAGTAAAAATGCAACTTATTAAAATACTTCCTGTGTTTTATAGTGCTTGTGTATTAACACAAACCATATTGAGCTGAATGTAGATGTTCTTGGCCAGCTAGTGGTTTTCCCAAAACTACTGTCTCAGCAACTGCCTTGTCACAGAGCACAAAAGGATCCTATGCTACTTTTTGCTTTCATGAATCTCACCACGAATTGCCAGATGAAGTCAGCATCTCAAATCAGGAAGAAACATGTTAAAATAAAACACCACTTAACCATGTATAGCACATACCTAGTGCATGAGGGTCCCCAAATGGGAATATGACTGTGTGTTATAGTGGAATAAGCTGCAGGCTTTATGGACGTGCATCAGATACAGTCCAAATGTTTGTGTGATGTGCATAATGCATGTGGCATAACAGTCCTGATACTGATGTGGTTGGGCCTTGAAAACACAGCGCAGTATTAATAGCTTAGTTTGACATTTACTTTATCTTATTGACTTTGAGCCTTTCCTTCAGCTGAAAGCAAATCTTCTTGCCTAAGACTTCCAGACAGTCTTGACTGAGCAGGAATCTGGAATGGAGGCTTGTCCTTCTCAGAAAATAATTTGGTTGAATTCTTTATTTCAGCATCTTCCAAATGTTTAAAAGGAGATACCTATTTTAGAAAACTAAATCAATCACTGCCTGCTTTTATTTCGCCCATGCTGTTTTCACTTCACATTTTACAAATATCACCTTGGCTAGAACAAAACCATTTGTATTATAATGGGTTAATCACAAGAACAGCCTGCAAATGCAACCTTACCAAGCCTGAACCAAATCAGAAGAAAGGCAATATCATATTTGTCTAAGGCAATTTTGACCTTTGTAGATATCAGCACATCTGAAAAAGTGTCACTCAGGTACACAAAATCACCAGGATAAGCTACCTTCTGAAAACCATAACCAAAAATAATTTCATGTAATCTCTCTAATACTTGATGAGCATGAGGGCTTACCCCACATACAGACTGAGCAAGTGGATTCCACTGAAACCTGTGAAGAATAAGGATGTTTTTTACACCTATTCTCAATACAGTCAACTTGTTTCCTGCCTGGGACATGCTGCCGGGAGTTCCTTCACATTTGTATCCTCAAAACTGTTTTATAAGTGTGTGAAGGAGAAGACTCCAGCAACACTGGAGGGCAGAAGTTCCAGATATTGTCTCAGGTCTCCTCATAGTGAAGATTCACTACCAGCAGTAGGCACACAAAGAGGTAACTACAACATTTATATAGTAGGATACATTTTCCCATTTTCCCAAAATTTACTTCCTACCAAACAGGAAAAGTAGATAGTGACCTGATGTAGTCAAATCTTAGTTAATTGGTGGCAACCCCTCTTTAGCTACAGGAAAGCATAGCCTTTTGTCTGGTTCCAATAGTATGATTTATCACATTATCTCCATTGCCATTTTCCTGGAAATTGAAGAGATTTTTAGAGATTTGCATCTCTTCAGTTTTTGTTTGGTTTTCTACACAGGTATATTCAACCAGTAGTTTGGAGTAGTTTGGTTAATTTACTTAAATATTTTCTTTCCTCCCTTCAAAATTAACATATTAGTTGTCTGATTTTAACTGGTTATATTGAAGCTTTTGTTCTTGGTCATGCTTTTACAAAATCTAAAATTTGTTTTCCCAGTAGATTTGGACTGTGTTAAATAGAATTGATTATTACGCCTACATGACCTAAAAGCAGGGTTTCCCTCTGCTGTTCTTGGAATGTCTACTGAGATGACTTTGCCAAATTTCTAATGCCTATCTACTTGTCTCCTCATTTACCAGAATTTTTAAAAGATCTTAACACAGATTCAAAAGTTCACTAGGCAGTAGTTGAAATTTCAAAAGATTTTACATGCTGCCATTTTTAAACTTATTTACATGGAATTTCCAACATCAGTGCTTCATTTTTTTTTAACAACTATGTTAACAGCTCAAATTTTAAACTTATTTTGCACTATCTTTCTAAGATCTGAACTTCTGTAATTTTACCTACATCTAGAATCCATTTGGATTGATTAGTGTTTATGGTTTCATGTAGCAAGCTTTCTGCCCAAGAGCTACTACACTAGTAGTCCACTAGGTACTCATCCCCTTCTCCTAGATAAATTAATTATGTCTTTAATATATCTTGATTCTTCTTAAACAAGTAACAAAAAAAAAATCACCAGTCTCCTTAGAATTTTTATTTCATACACTGGGATCAGGTATTTCGATCATACAAAGGGCTTTAAACTATATGGGTTTTTCAAGTGCTCTGTTATCTTTTTTTTTTTATTCCTTGTATATGACAACATAAGATAGAATGTGTCATTTCCGAACTGGCCTTGGCATATCGTCTCTGCTCAAAACCTCCTGTTGTAAGGGTCATACCTCACTCAGAGAACCCTCTAAGAATCCATATTCAGTAGGTTACTGATACAACGCGGTGTTTATTCACACTGACACCTGACAGGGACTCAAAACCACACAAAAAACCCCATTACTGAAAGCACTCATTATTATGCTTTAACTTCACTGCCTTTGAGAAATTAATGCACAGGAACAGAAATGTCTGCGATCATTTTGCCGCTCAGATCCTTTCCTTTTTTGCGGACATTCGTCTTCCTAAAAGTTAAGTGGTTGCACTGGTACAAGAAACAACTCAAGCATTCTGGCGAAGGCAACCGCTGCAGAGGGAAGTGACACGAGGGTAAGCACGCGTTGCCCTGCGGGTACCTAGCCAGGCACTGCGTGCAGAACGGGCCCTGCAGGACCGTGCCTCACCCCGGGGTCAATCCCCGACTCCGCGCCGGCCTCGGGCAGCAGCCGCCCCTCAGCCCCGGGCGCCGCCGGCCCGCGGCCCCCGCCCGCCCC